>CAJPEX010000132.1:0-170124 GCA_905338405.1 Notodromas monacha | reverse complement strand
CAAAACTCTGCCAGGGTAAATTTTGCAAAAAATTGAAAAAAATTGTCAAACTGGGCTGATTTTTTTTGTGCCAAAGAATATGGTTGCCCTAAAGAATAAATTTTTTCCAGCTTGATTAGACGCCATCTTCATTTTCATTCCGAGAACTTTTGTTAGAACCCTCGTACAATCAGTATAAATTCATAAAAAAATGCTAATAAGGCAAATGAACCAATTTCCAAACAGTAGGTGCACTTTCATGGTACATCCACAATTTTTTCAAGTTTCAATATAACACATTTGTTTTATAACAAAGGGTTTTTCTTGGTCCCAATTGGCTTTATTGTTTCAACAAAATTTTACCTCTAGTCTGTAAAGTGATTTTCATAACAATGGGGTCTTGGATAACTAACAAAATTTATTCCAGCGTAATGGGTGCAAGCTGGTTGGAATCAATTTGAATCTTTTCTTTTGACAAATAGTAAGTTTTTGCCCCAAAGAATGTTGGCAAGCTAGATAGATCCCTGTTTTTAAACCTGTACAGGTGGTACAGTACCTTTAAATTTGACCTCCCGCAATTCAACTGTCCCGCAATTTGACCACCCTGCAATTCAACAGTCAAATTTACAGGGAGGTTGACTTGCAATTTCCCTGCAATTTGACTTGCTTTGACCACTTTTCTTTTGCACTTTTGTACTGATATTTTTGAATTTCAGAGTGACTTGCAATTTGACCCTAGTTCAGCCGTGGATTAGGGTCAAATTGCAAGTTACTACCTGTATACAGCATAAACATTATACAAATATCAAGTTTTTTAGCTGTAAGTATGTTAGCAGAGGGATTACTTAATTAATCTTGTACTTTTATCAATGCAGGATGCTAACCGTGCAATAACAGAAAAACAGGACTAGAAAAATAAACCTTTAACCCAACCCCTCGGAAATGACGCATTTTCAAAAGCATACAGGGTGTCCTTGAAAATCACCTTCGATTGGAATTTCCTCCCCCACGGCACGTTTCCCTTTCTCAGCAAACCCCGGGGCTTCATCAAGGATAACTTCGCAGTGCCAAGACCCTGAATAATCTTCCGTAATCTCAGCCAACGGAACAATAAATTCGCACGTGCTGAAATTCACGACGCCGGAATCGTCAAATTCTGCAACTGTTCCCTGGTGCTTCGTCAACACTTCCTTATTTGTATCATTGCCTTCAGCATCCACGCGTTTCCTGTTGATCCAAACGCAATTTTTCCTCTTGAAGTCCTTCGCAATTGTCAAATCCGATTCGCAGGCCAATCTCAGGGAAACTGAGTCATTCGTCCAATCCATGAATTGTCTCGCAATATTGACAATCACGGGTTTGCCATTATTATTCGAAGGAAACAATGTTGACAGCACTTGCTTCGGGGTGAATCTGCCGTGTTTTTCATTTATTTTGACTCGCGGAATTTTGACTTCTTCAACTGCGTCAATTGTGGTTCTCGTCACAACACCGCATTCCTGGACCGAATGACACCCTGTATGCATAATACAGTGTAACAACTCAGAATCCAACATTTAAGCATCAATAAGTAAACAATAGTTAGTCCAGTTTTTTAAAATTATTATTACAGCAGGTGGACTCTCTCTCTCTCCCTACAAATAATGTTCGTGGTTCCTTGAATTTGGTCCTGGTCCCTCGACTCTCTCTACAATAAAATTCAAGGAACCAGGAAAAAATGCGTTGTAGAGAGAATTTCGTTGCAAAGAACCCCTATTTCCCAGGGAGAGAATCCTACGGGTTCACACAAAAAAAAAAAAGTCATCGTAAAGAGAAAATCGCTGTATCGTTGCAGCCACACCTCGTGAACTAAAATTTTGAATTCCGGTTCCATCAAGACATTTGTCAAATTTAAAACTCACGAAGACTTGTCGTGAGTCACGAAGGAAAAAAGCGCGTCTAACACTTGAGTGAGAATACCGCTATACGATTTAGAATAATAATGATACAGTACTTCAGATTAATAATATTTTATGATCAATTTAGAAGATAGTTCAATAATATTAGAAGCTTACTTGACTCGACGATGTTCACCAACACTTTGAGGTCGAAGTCCAGGAAGCCACACGCAAATTCGTGCAAATATTTGTTTTTGGTTTCATTTACATCCTTGTTCAAACCGGCTTGAAACTTCAAAATCTGTCCATTGGATTTCTCTTGGAAAAATGTGTTTCCATTTTCGCCTGCAAAATGGATTTTTTCTAAGGCCTCACGACAAACTTCATCAAAGGAAACAAGAAGCAGCATGCATTTTTAGATACCGTATTTCAACATTTTACGCATTCATTTGACAATCATTAAATCAAATACAAAGCAAAAAATCGTAGCACAGACGCAAAAGTTGAATATTTTAAAAATTGTGAGGCTTAAAATGCTGAATGTGAACAAAAAGTAGGAAATCTATACACTGTAATGCAAAGTAATGTACAATGATTGTTCCATTTCTGCGCAGGAAAAATATTTCCAAGGTTGGTAAAAATGTTCATCCCCAAAAACCTCAAGTGCATTTTTAAACTCAAATTTTCTGCACAAAAAAGTATTCTTTTATTTAAAATTTTCATTTGTAGACGTACAAAAACAGCTGTATGTAAAGGACAGTTTCAGAAAACAAAAGTTATAATGGGTCAAAAGCTGCTTCAATGTCGTAAAATTGAGTAATTTTTGCACTCGAGTGTTTCAGCCGAACCCTACAAAATGTTAAGATCAACGTAAAATAATTAAACAATTTAATATTACACTGCTCTAGATATATATTCTAATCGCATATATTTGCATCAAGATTTTGAATCCAGCTTTACTTGGAGCAAAAAAAACAAAACAAAACAAAAAACACATCTTTCAATCGAAACACACACTTCATTGAAATCAGAGAACAATAATGATATGAGAACAGCAGCCAGAAAAGCAAACATATTTATCCGTAGATGAAAATGAATTCCTACTTCATTTATGCGAAAAAAAAAGAAGACTCCCTGCCAGCAAGAACCATACATGAGTTGACCCTCAAATCTATGAAAATACTTTAGTTTCTGATTTAAAAAAATAATAATTACACAAATTTAAAAATAAAGGAAACATTTAATATATTCTCACCTTTTTCTTTGTGGTTCCACTTCGGTTTTATCTCTTCCGAATCTGTGAAGCAATCCAAAGTGATGTTCTCCCCGGAATTGATGAAAATGACGGCGGAGTAAGCATTCGACGCTTTGAGCAAATCTTCCGCATCTACTGTCACGAGATTTTTGCCGTTTTTCCGGATTTTCAAAGTAACAGATGGATGACAATGAGTGTCGTTTACAGCGAAAAACTCTCCACTGCTGCACGAACATCGCACTACTCTATCCCCGACCTGCTTGTGTTGGACTTCGCAACGTGCGTTTGTTCCGCAAAAATGATTTTCACAGACGGAAAGACACAATCGTCGACCTTCACTGCAAAATGAGTCAAGCAAAGGGGAAAAAAGCCATTAATTAAATAATGATGAATTTAAAGTTTCAAACCAAGAATTACGCGAGCTCTGAATGACAACTCAACTCAGACATCAATTGAATATGAAGCTCAGACGAATGATATATTTTTTGCAAAAAGATAAAAGCTGCGCTTCTTGACGTTTTGTGGTGCATTAAAAACTATGAAGATAGAAAATTTATGAAACTGGGAATTTCGAAATGGAAGCCACACAGCGACATCTACGTACAAGGACAGGAAAATTACGAAGTCGGGCAAAAAATCGAAAAATCAGCAGCTGCGAAAATGTGTCTTATCCGGACAAATATATGATGAAGAAAACCTCACTGTAAAGTGCACACATCTTCTTCGTCATGGCAGTCGACATCGTTGTCGCAAATTTTGTAACATTTTCGGTCTGGTTGAACTGATGGACCCAGTGCAAATCCGGGTAAACATGCGCATGAAGTTCGGTTGAAAACGCGGTCAAACACGCATCTGGAATGCGGAAAATCCTCACAAGACGCCATTTCACATCGCAGACGACAGACCTTCCATGCTGAACATTGTTCCGAATAATCACAATCCGCGTCAGATTCGCACATTTTTGCTGAAACATTCGCAAGAAAAATCAATAAACTCAAAAAATGCAGTATCAATAAACAGTTTAAACTTTGAGTCAAAATGGCAAAAAATTAATAAATTATTGTCCAACCTCAGTAAGTCGAATTCGAAAAGGGACCAGCAAGAAATTTGCCTCAGATAGTTTTTGAGTTGGAGAAAGCGATAAACCAGTCTTTTTTTTAAATAAAAATTAAAATAATACAGTATATCACAGCAAGGTGAACTTTTTTTATATTTGGGACTCAAACTGCTGCTGAACAAATGAATACAGGATGCTGATCCCATCAGATTGCATTCAAGTCTCATATTCCTACATTTCATTGCTTATTCATTAAAATACGAGAGTTGTCCCAGTTGGACGCGACCTCTGATATTTCTTGAATAGATGTCATTGTAAAAAAAAAATTATGACATCGCCCGCCATACTGTTCTATACATTTCTGAGATTTTTTCGGATTTAAAGTTTTTCAAACTGGATGTATAAGTGAAAACTTTCTGGTTACAGCCGGAGTTTTCTCCCAACTCATAGGAGGTTAAAAAATTGTCAGACTATAGCTAAAAAAAAATAAAACAAGTTCTTTAACCCGCTATATTATTTCTTGGTTAAAATAACAACACAATTAAATTTTTCAGCTAGTCAGACAAATTTTTAGTATAGCCTATGATGACATGGGTGGAGAACTCTGGCATCAGTAACTGGAAAGTTTTCACTTATCACGCAGTAAATTGAATATTTGATTTAGAAATCCAAGAAGAATGTCTGAACATCATGGGCTAGGTCATGATTTTCTTTTTACCATCACATCCACTCTAAAATATCAGTGGTCGCGTCCATGGACAACCCTCGTATATGTAGACAATAAGGAGTTATACATACATACATGTTACTGTAGTAGCGTTACGATGTCATATTGCCACAGTAAAAAGTGCAGCACGCAAATTATATTTCCGACGGCGGATGTTACGATGTACTAGAACTAGAGTAACGTCTATACTTTCGAAGTAATTTCAAGCACTTACCGCGAACGTCCAAGAAAATCTTATTCGTAGACTGCTCCACGTTATACTCCTCATCCATCCACTTCGCTGTTTTGGATTTATACTTCAAGACACAGCTCCAAAACCCGGAATCGTCAAAATCAACCCCGTCGACAATCATGTCGCAGAGTTCCCCCGACATGTACAACTGCATGCCGTGTAATTGTAATGCCCGCCCGCTGTTATCGAAATGAAAATCATTCGCGGACACGGTCGAATGATTGTACAATTCGACGTAATGTTCGAGCACTCCATCCTTGCTCTGCTTTGCCCATCCACAGCCCAGCAAGTAATTCGCTTTGTGCCAATCGCTGGAGAGGTCCCTCAAGGAGAACCGGTCTTCGGGTTCGTCCGGACATCTTAGGAGAATCCGGTCGTTGTTGAAAATCCCGCGCTCGGGCTTGTCTTTGATCGCTATCGTGAACGAATGATCGTTTCTCCCCAGACAATGAGCGAGGGGAAAGAAAATAATGAAACATTGATAACTGCAGAGTTTCATCTCCGTATTCCGACTGTAGCGCGTTTGGCGATGACCGCAGTGTTGGTATAGGGAATCAGACTACGGAAACACTTATCAGCTTCAGTCGACTTCCTGACGTTTCACATCTTTTGAACGTACTGAGCAACTCACTGATGTGTTTTTGAACATGCAAGACTTCTTGAAACTTTTATCACGCTTACGGAAACTAAACATATTGCTTGAAACTCGTATATATTTCAGAGAAAATAAGCGTTGAAATGTTGATAACCCCCGTTCGTAGAGAAAAAGATTACGGTATGCTATAGAAACTGGAGCGTGAGCCGTGAGGAGATGCAAAAGCCAGCTTCGATTCTGCTCAGAGATCCTGGGAAGATCCCCGGAACGAACAGCAGATGCGCAAACGAGTTTCACGAAGGAAAAAATGTCAACACTGGAGTGATGAAGAATTATTTATTGTACATCTCCCAGGTCAAAGAAAGCAAACGGGAAAGGAGTGCTTCCCGGAAACAAAGCTCACAGGAAGGAATAAAGAAACAAATACTGACGGTAAACCCGGAGCAGAGTCAGGCCCACCAACGAACACAAATTACCACCGAGGAAAAACCGGCAAGATGCGGGCCAAACCGCGAGCGATCGATCGATCAGAAGAAACAATATCTCCTTCAAATTCCAATCCACAAAATAAAAGAATTGCACACAGTTTCCAAAAAAAACCTATTGTCTTTCTATTTTAAACAGGCGAACTCGCTGAATTTATTAGTATTACCGCGGATACCCAAAATTTCCGTAGGCTGCGAAATCTAATGTCACCTTGTTGCCATTTTCCGTCGTTCAATAATGCTCTCACTAACATGGAGGAAGGGTCAACAAATCGCGAACCTGGGGTTCTTTTCTATTCAAGAAAATGTCAGGCCAGCTTGTCGATACGTGTTGTAGATCTTCTCGATCGAGTTGACGTACGCTGCTGTTCGCAAATCCAATCCCAGATTGTACTTCATTGCCGTGGCCATAATGGCTCTCGCTGATCTCTCCATTGTGTAATCTAATCCTGAGTGTACGATGTCCTTTTCTGAAGCACCCTGTCATACCAAGAATATCAATGTTTCAATACAATCTTTACTTATGAAACGCAACAGAATGATCAACTGTATGAAAGATTTAAAAAAACTATCAAACGGATTTGTTCGAAAAAAAGCATTGATTTTAAGTTAAGAAATCCCCTGAATGGCTCGAGCTTTTGAGTTTAATAAAATGATGTAAAATTCAGGTACATTTCAAATCATAGCCACATTTTTTATTTAGTACAGGAGGATTTTTCTGTAACAGCGGTAATGCTGTGTCAATTGTCTGACAAATTTACCGGGGATTACAGAATAGATCTTTGTTTCGTTGAACTTTCACAAGATCAGCCAAAAAATTGCGAGTCAGGGAAACACGCATTTCTCTTAGAAGAAAAAAGAAAAATTACATGATATTGTATATTCTGGGCCTTGAAAATTTTCTTGAATGAGTTGACAGCATGCTAACGTTAGGGACAATGGATCATTTTCCCACTTATTTTTCACCTCCTTTCAAAACGCATCAAGTTGCATTTTTATTGCTTCCATCGTCCCTGTGTCAATAAGAAAACCGACAGGCCTCCAGAAAATTTGACCAACAGAGGTTTGAGTAAGAAAGCCTTGAATTTAGAGAGGTTTTTAATGTATTGTTTTCAAGGGAATCCAGACAGGAGCTAGGAGAACAATTCGACATTGATTTGTAACGCTATCCAGGTACAACTGTAGTATAAATACGTCACATAGTAATTCAATTGAAAGAAGGTATAAACCAAATACCGCGCAATGAGGTATATTTTCAACAACCATCCACAAAAAATTTGTTGGAAAATTCTGATCTGTAATTTAAAGCTTTCATAGATCTTGATGAAGTGACACTGCCGTTCAACCTTTCGCCTTGGCTGTTTGAAAATCATATTATCCAACGTTTTCTAGAATCAATTACTGTAATTTCAAAATCAAATCGAACATCAATAATTCTGATTTTCCCAGGAAAAAAAATTGAAATTAAATACAGTACAGGTACTTATAATTCAATGAAGATGAATTAAAAATAAATCAGGTTTCACGTCTACGCAAGATTTCCATCTTACCGCGATACGCTTGCTGAAGGCCTCAGAAGGAGTAACAGGGATTCGGCCACCAACTCTACCAAACCTTCGCTCAAGTGATTCTTGAACAGATTCTGAAAAATAAATCATCATGCAAACATTCATCATCGTTCTACTTGCAAGTAGACTTCACAATTTCCTTACCAAGAAGATGATAATTGGACTCTCTTTCGTACTTGAATGTCAGTCTACCATACGAGACATGGTTCAAATTCTTGAGCCACTCGAAATAGGACACGGTCACACCACCAGCATTCACGTACATGTCAGGGATGACGAGGATGCTTTTCTCGAGCAAGATTTTGTCGGCTGCTGGAGTCGTTGGTCCATTAGCAGCTTCGGCAATAATCTGCGATAGATTCAGAAGAGAACATTAATTGACAGCACGCGATCTATCAAAAAATCATGCCACTATTTTAGCCACATCTACAAACTTTTAGCATACTTCAACCTTTCAACGGCAAAATTTACTGATGTACACTTGAAAATTCAAGTTAATGAATTAACTTGAACAGAGTTCCCTCTGTTCAAACGAAAAAGACATTCCATGACCTATTCAACAGCTTTTCATCATATTTTTATCTTTGAATTTCCAGTGCGTTTCACCCGAAACTGTACTCGTTTCACGCTGAAATTCATTTACGTGAACAATAAAAAATGAACATTCAGAGAGGCATAAAAAGGCCGATACGATCTCATCAGAGTCTGAGCAGAACTTAGTCAAAACTATGATTTCATGGGAAAACCAGGAGTGGATGATAATTTTCCAAATTTCTCGTGGAGTTCCAAAAATGCTCGCAATATTTCAACAAATGAAGTCAGTTACAGGAATATTGATAAAATTCCAATTTATTCCGACTACTACAGCAAACAGCAACATGCAAATGTAGGTTCCAGAGATACTGTGATGTCATTTTTGTACCTCAAAGAAGTGGCACTTCTCTTGGTAGATAACACAAAACGTGGAAACGTAGCAATAATGAAAGATAACCCAACCTTGCATTGGAACTTGGAAGCATTGTCCTTGGTGATAACCTGCTCTATCGCCGCAGGTATGAAAATGTCGCATTTCTCGTATATAAGATCTTGACCACCTTCCCATGCCTGGGCAGCGGGAAAGCCGACGATACTCTTATTCTCGATGTGGTAATTCTCAAGTTCTTTCGGGTCGATACCATGAGGATTGTAAATAGCTCCGTCGTGCTCCACCACTCCGATGCACGTGGCACCAGCCCGATGCAAATACCTCATGGTGTGCAGACCGACGTTTCCAAATCCTTGGAGAATGAAGGTCTTCTCTCCCCATCCGGGAGTCGTACCAATCATGCCCATGTATGATGCTTCCATGATGAAGTTTTCAAGCCCGTGGAACACACCTCGTCCGGTTGCTGAAATTCTCCCGTGAATCCCGCCTTGGTTAATGGGCTTTCCGGTGACGCAAGCATGGGCGTTGATGTCCAAGTGTCCAACGGTATTTGCGTATGTATCAGCGATCCAGGACATTTCTCGCTCACCTGTACCCATGTCCGGGGCGGGAACATCGATGCCGGGTCCAATGAAACCTTTCTTTGCGAGTTCCAGCGTGAATCGTCTGGTTATCCGCTCGAGTTCCTCTTCGGAGTAGTTCTTCGGGTTGATTCGAATACCGGCTTTCGCGCCACCAAAGGGGACATCCACGACGGCGCATTTGAAAGTCATGAGGGCAGACAAAGCCTTGACTTCGTCGGCACACACGTCCATCGAATACCTAATACCTGCATAAAAATGCGGTCATCTGCATTAGAAGAGGAAGAGTAACGATCACAGATCACAAACTTTTGCTTAAAATTTTAAGAAGAATTATCGTTAAATGTAATTTCATAAAACAGTAGAATTCTTTTGATTTAACGCACCCTGAGATTAGCAGCTGGATCTCAGCGGACACTAACAAAATCAATAAAAGTTCCAAACATTTTGGATTTGAATAGTAAGGATTTGTTCAATTGAACTTCCAACGATTACCGTACATACGATTTTTTCGGTCTAGTGCAACTACGGTATTCCCTTAACCGATGAATCTGAAAGTCCATAATATGCATAAATCAAATTTTGTAATTCAGTGGGAGGTTGAATGTGGGACACACCCAATTTTTTGGAGAAAATTCCATCGCATATTCAGTACAGTCTTACATAATACGTACCTCCTTTACAGGGTGTTCGATGCTGGCTATGCTGAGCTCTGAATCCTTGGATCATTTCGTATTTGCCATCGTCTCGCTTGATCGGGAAATTAATTTCTATGATGTGATGACACGGTCTCATAATATTCAGGAGTCCCGAAACTTTCTCAAATTTGTCTTTCGGTTTTTCTTGCCGGGCATTTTGTCGACAAGTTTTTCCTCTACGGTTTGCCATCCCTTATGGAAAAAATATTCCACCATCTCAAAGAAGGATGGCTTGGATTGCTCGGGCATATCCCTAAGGTGCTCTGGAATTTCATGCTTGGAATAAAAGCGCTGATTCGAAATGGAAGTCAGGGCCGGAAGTAGCTTCAGCTCTGATCTGGCCGTCACTACCTTCGAAAGGCGGAGACCGCGCATCACAAATTGACTCATACCTAAAAATCTACACCAAAACCTGGGCAGAAACAGGATCATTAGAATCTACGAAACACACGAAACTGCGTACACTAGCGCTACGAGTCCATATTCTCGTCATGTGAGCAACTCAAATCGTCACACTAAAAAGCGAGAAGCACCCGAATCCGCTTCAACACAATTTCACACTAGCAATATGGTAACAAGTACAACTATGGGGCATGGTGCAAGATCTCATTCCGCGTAAATCCACCAAAATTTATTGAAACATCAATCGTGGCATTCTCAGCATAACGCGGCTCCGGCCACTCTAGTCCTTCAAAAGATAATTTCATGTACACTGCGATTCTGACAATATCTTTTATAGCCCATCGCAAGGGAACTAATTGTGAGCCACGGGCTTGAAAACTTCATCATGGAAGCATCATACATGGGCATGATTGGTACGACTCCCGGATGGGGAGAGAAGACCTTCATTCTCCAAGGATTTGGAAACGTCGGTCTGCACACCATGAGGTATTTGCATCGGGCTGGTGCCACGTGCATCGGAGTGGTGGAGCACGACGGAGCTATTTACAATCCTCATGGTATCGACCCGAAAGAACTTGAGAATTACCACATCGAGAATAAGAGTATCGTCGGCTTTCCCGCTGCCCAGGCATGGGAAGGTGGTNGTTTTCAAAAAGCAAAAAATAACCTTAAACGTGGTGCGCATCTATTTCATTTGTATTTCACTTCTTCCCAACAATCTCCATGCGCACCACGTTTAAGGTTATTTTTTGCTTTTTGAAAACGTGGTTTTTTAGATTAATTTTTTAATCTACTAAATTTTTTTGTGCTTTTTAGTCTTATTTTTTGGAGAAAATTCCATCTCATATTCAGTACGGTCTTACATAATACGTACCTCCTTTACAGGGTGTTGGATGCTGGCTATGCTGAGCTCTGAATCCTTGGATCATTTTGTATTTGCCATTGTCTCGCTTGATCGGGAAATTAATCTCTATGATGTGATGACACGGTCTCATAATATTCAGGAGTCCCGAAACTTTCTCAAATTTGTCTTTCAGTTTTTCTTGCCGGGCATTTTGTCGACAAGTTTTTCCTCTACGGTTTGCCATCCCTTATGGAAAAAATATTCCACCATCTCAAAGAAGGATGGCTTGGATTGCTTGGGCATATCCCTAAGGTGCTCTGGAATTTCATGCTTGGAATAAAAGCACTGATTCAAAATGGAAGTCAGGGCCGGAATTAGCTTCAGCTCTGGTCTGGCCATCACTACCTTCAAAAGGCGGAGACCGCGCATCACAAATTGACTCATACCTAAAAATCTACACCAAAACCTGGGCAGAACCGGACCATTAGAATCTACAAAACACGCAAAACTGCGTACACTAGCGCTACAAGTCCATAATCTCGTCATGTGAGCAATTCAAATCGTCACACTAAAAATTTTCACAGATACAACCATGAACCCTCATCCAAGTATTAACGGTGTTTATCAACTTGACCGTATCACAGATGACTTCCAGACCTATAAATTAATTTCTGCAGACGATTCTGAATCAGAAATTTGGATTTGGGGTGGCAGCCAAAAGTAGTAAACACTAACTTTCACGTATGCCTGAGAGGAATTTCGCCACATCCAGAAAATGGCCAAAATCACCCGACTACAGTAAGGGTGCCCCCTTACCAAAACGAGCGCCATCTAGGCGACCATTCTGGCGAAAGGCCAAACGTCCAAAGATCACACCCAACCCCTCTCCTCTTATTGGTCATTCAGGTGAGCCGCTGGCAGGAGGTTAGCGGAGCAGGAGAGGAACCTCACTTTGTCTTGAGCTTTTAACCTGACAACATCTATAAGTCTGTGAAGCTTTCCTGAGTCTTTTATTGTTGTGACAAGAAATACATCAAGTGTTCGTGGAGAAGAGGTCAACTGTTATTCTCATCCTTACTGGGGGCTTGAGCCAACCCATAGCGATCGACTTCACGGAGACACTTCTTCTTCTATGGTGCGTACTACGGAAAACTCTAAAGCAACACCATACGCCCGCGCCCAAGAAATGGCTGGACAGTCCGAACAGAACGAGTCCCCGCCCGCTGAATGACGCCCGGAGGTTCCCGCCGACAGGCGCACCGAAACTCCTTCTGGGGACTCAGCATTGTCTTCTGGCTCCAGTGTTTGGGAAACCCTTCCACTTGCAACGCTGCACTTCATCGCCGAAACGTATCGCCTGGGTCATCCAAATGTCGTGTCTGCTTCCAATTATGCAGCCCAATTCGACAGGCTTCAGGTACCGTTGTCCGCTCTTTTCAATTTTCCGAGACAACCGGAGCCTCTGCTCCCAGCGACGCAGCTTCTTCCTATGGATTCCTCGGGTCCGGTGCCCCACCGCTTGCCAGCTCTACCACCACGGTGGTTCTCAGAGCCACAGATCCCCGATCTTCCGAAGCAGCAAGCCGAAGAAGAATTCAAGGACTACGCCATGCGGCTACGCAATCGTCTGGAAATTGACAACATCAACGATGGGCATCGTGTCAGGTGCTTGATGGACAACACCTTACCCCAGATCCAGAACACGGCGCATCGACTCTACAAACGCGGCATCACCGACTTCGAACCGTTGGTTGCTGCTATCTCCAGTTGTCATCCGACTCCTTTCCTTGACAGGCTCAACTCGTTCCGACGCATGAAACCCTACGACAGTGAGAGCTACATCAGCTTTGCCAAACGACTCCGGGATCAGCTGGAAACCTTTCTTCACTTCTCCGCTGACGTCTTGGAAGCATGCGAACCTCTACTACAGCAAATGCTGATGGAGCAGCTGCTACGTGGATCCGAAGGAGGCCTCCGAGACGAGCTACAACGAAAATGGCAAAAAAATCGTGCGCTGATGTGGGACGAAATGGTGGACATTGCCGAAGCATATCGTCTCAACCATTGAGGTAAAAAAGACCAGTTGACCGGGAACAAGACCAGTTTCTGCAACAGGCTTAACCTGCCCCTGCGACAATGGTGTGAGTACCATAAGCGACAAATGCGCCACGGCTCTCATGAGTGCCGACTTCGACCTAATCAATCCACGTCCGCCAGCCCAACAAAGGAAACAGGTTCTGCTAAACCTGCCTCCATTTTGAATTCGCAGACTATTTCGCAAACGAATCGCGCAAACGAGAATTCCTCTGTTACCTGTTTTCATTGTCATAAGCAAGGTCACAGTTTCATGAATGTCCGCAGGTGCAGGGAAACTCGAAGTCAGCACACTTCAACAATCCTCTCCACCGCACCTCCGCCAGTGGTTCTCACCATCTCCATCAACGACCAGACTCTTCATGCACTCATTGACACAGGTGCCTCCCACTCTTTTATTTCCAGCGCCCTAGTTAATACCCTGAATTTACCCCAAGCTCCATTGCACTCCCTGATTAGCACTGCCCTGGGTCCTGATCCCATGCCGGTCCATAGCTCTGTTCAGGTGTCGTTTCTGTTTCACGACATTTCCTACCCTGGGATGTTTCTTGTTTTACCGAAATTACGCAAGTATGATTTTATTTTTGGACGAACGACCTTATTGCAATTACCGGTCGCAATTACGATCGACGGGCAGAGGTTGTTTACAGGTTTTCGTGAGATCACGTGTGCACCATCCAAGCCTGCTCTCCCGGTCGGGGAGGGTATTGTGTTTGTCAACGGAACTCCCGACGAACGCAGGCAGGTCACCAAACTTCTCTGCGCCCATGCGCCTCTCATCCGACAGTGGTCAGGCAGACGAGGCCTATTCATTGATCATGTCGTCCGGATACCCACCATGGAAGGCACTCCACCTGCCACTAGGCAGTATCGTCACTTGGTGGAGCGCAATGCTCCCTTCGCCGAAATCATTGACCGGTATGTGGAGGCAGGCATCTTAGAACCTGCCGCCTCCCCATACAATGCCCCAGCTTTTCTCATCGACAAGAAGGACGCAAAACCTGACGCTCCTGTGGACAAGAGATTCCGGCTTGTTGAGAACTATAAGGAGCTCAATAAGCTCATTCCCGACGACCAATATCCAATGCCCGTAGTCCAGGAACTCATCGAAGCACTCGGACGAAACAACAAGTATTTTTGCGGCTTAGATCTTCACGATGCGTACCATCATCTTCCCATTGCGCAGGAAGATAGGCCAAAAACCGCATTTATGACTCCGCGCGGTCGAATGCAATACAAAGTTTTACCCTTTGGTTTGAAAAATGGTCCACCTATGTTCCAACGCGTGATCAATACGATTTTACGCCCACATTTGTTTAAAAAGTGTCTTGCTTACGTGGACGATGTTCTAGTTTTCGGCAAAACGTTTGAGATACTCTGTCAAAATTTATCAGATGTTCTTACAGCGCTACAGGATGCCGGTGCAGCAGTCGACATCAAAAAATCAAGTTTTCTTGCTCGCCAAATGCTTTTCTTGGGTCACATCATCGACCAAACGGGAAGTCGACCAGCAGAGCGCAACATAGATGCAGTGAAGGCGTATCCGCAACCATCCACCACGCGACAAATGCAGCGCTTTTTGGGGATGGCTACATATCTCCGCGCGCATTTGCCGACAAATTTTGCCAACTCGGAGAAAGCTCTTCGCTTGATCATCCCTAAAAAACCCAAGACGCGTCTGCACTGGACTGCAGAAGCCCTATTGGCCTTTGAGCATCTAAAAGACTGTCTGGCAGAAACCTCCAAACTCGAACGGATCGACCCTCGTCTCCCTCTCTCTGTACACTGCGACGCCTCAGCCATCAGGCTGGGAGCCGTTCTCGTGCAAACAGATGAACAGGATCATCACCGGATTATCGAATACGCGAGCAGAGTGCTGACTGATACAGAAACCCGGTACACCAACACAGAGCAAGAACTTCTTGCTGTGGTATGGAGTGTAACTAAGAAGTTTAAACATCATCTTCTGCACAGGCGCTTTACAGTTAACACCGATCATAAAGCTCTACTAGGGGATCTTCAAACAGAACGTGCAGTTAGCCTCTACACCAAACTCGCAGGTTACAACTTCAAAATTGTTCATCGCCCTGGACGTTTTCTTCAAGGACCAGACGCTCTTAGCCGCATATCCCTAAACGTCGCTGATGCCCGGGTCACGCCCTCCAAAGACCAGCGCGAGCAGATAATTGACACCTATCATCTGGAACTGGCCCACGCCGGTTGGAAAAAGGTATATCTAACACTTCGCAATCGATTTCAGTGGCCCGGCATGCGCCAACAAATCTGGCAGAGGGTTCTGCATTGCACCACCTGTTTTCGCTTTAATGATCCGACCCAGACAGTTGGAACCGAGCTCTCCCCTATAGAGTCGACTCGACCCTGCGAATGCCTTGTTGTTGATTTCTACGGACCTCTACCAACTTCGCCCAAAGGATTCAAATACGTCATCGTCGCCGTGGACCACTACACCAAATACATGTGTGTCAAACCAATTCCGGCCGCAAACACCAAAACTGTCATCCCCTTCCTGGCCGAGCTTTGCCGCCAGCTTGGAGAATTCGAATTCATTCACACCAATGTGGATTCCGTCTTCCGAGGTAATGCTTTCAAACATTTTCTATGTGGAGCCCATATTAAACAGCACATAGCCCAAGCCACGCATCCGGAAGGGAATGGATGTGGCAAGCGGGCCATCCGTACATTGGGCCAGATTAAAAAAAAAGCAGTACTAGGGGATGAGACCACTTGGGCGCAACACCTCAGCAAATCCGTCAAAGCGTACAACTCAACTCCACACTCAACAATGGGCATTACCCCAACTGAGGCAATGTTTGGAGTAGCAACTGTACTAGACGCTGATACCACCTTTTCCGTCCAACGGCAGAACCTGCAACAAAGACTTGACAAAATGCCACAACACATCGTCACTCAGCAACAGAAATTTATCGATCAGGCGAACAAAAAAAAACCTGAGTCGTTTAAACCTGGCGATGTAATAGCAATTTTTCCTCGTCTGCCTTCTGTAGATCAACACGCCGCTCATCGTCGCTTTCGAACGAAACGCTTCGGACCTTTTATAGTGCTATCGGACAAAGGACAAGGCAAATACTGGGTTGGAGCAGGACCAGAGATAAGACGGGTCAATGCCTGGGAAATGGTCCCATTCCATGGGCTTCCCCAAGCGCCAATACCAGGATACAAAAAACATCTCGGCCTTATCCATCTCCAATCAGGTGCTTCAAGTGTCATCCACCCCGCCCAAGAACATGTTTATGTGCGCCTGTCGAGTCAATGTCCGTCGGTCAGTGAACGTGCTGTGCTTCTAGATCATGTGTCCGCGCGTGACACACCAACCGCAAATTCGGCGAAGGGCAAAACTCCCTCTGGGGATCATTTGGGGTCATGTCGTGAAACTGGAAAAAACCTTCCTTTTTTCCCAGGGGGGGGGGGGGAGAGTAAGGGTGCCCCCTTACCAAAACGAGCGCCATCTAGGCGACCATTCTGGCGAAAGGCCAAACGTCCAAAGATCACACCCAACCCCTCTCCTCTTATCGGTCAATCAGGTGAGCCGCTGGCAGGAGGTTAGCGGAGCAGGAGAGGAACCTCACTTTGTCTTGAGCTTTTAACCTGACAACATCTATAAGTCTGTGACGCTTTCCTGAGTCTTTTATTGTTGTGACAAGAAATACATCAAGTGTTCGTGGAGAAGAGGTCAACTGTTATTCTCATCCTTATTCTATGGTACAGTGTATCCCTTGAATGCAGCACAGCAAACATGCCACCAAGCTCCAAACAAAGGAGACGAAAGGCGACACCTGGAGAAGGCGCGCCAATTTGCACTTGGCGCGCCTTTGCTGTGTTGTGGTCATTAACTCTAATTACTCTAATTAAACTGCTCATAGTGTGCCAAAAAGCACAAAAGATTGCATTGTCATCAGTTTCTAGGCTATCCTGAAAGTTTCAGCTTGATAGCTAGTCAGGAAGTGAGTGAAATTTGAGTTTCAAAATTTGATCCAGACAAACAGACAAGAAAGTGAGTTCATAAAAACGTGGTAATAATAAAATACTGTAAGTGGCGTATTTGTCACTCACCTCTTTAACAACATCTATGAAACGAACGCTAGAATATTTTTGCGTCAATCATCCAGCAACACTGTTGCTCAGAAGAATGGTGAAATATTCTCTATCCTTGAACACCATCATGATTGTACTGTACCTTTCTGAAGATGGAAGTGTGTGAAAACAAGGTACTGTATGTACAGTACATCTGTTTACTTTACTGGAAGGGGATTTTTGTTCATCCATGTTCGAAAGAACATGAGACATTCATCCCTGAACAGCTCAGAATGACTGACACAAATGTAGCAGGTTCTGAAATGGTCATCTCGTATGCAGAGGATGATGACTCAATGGGGAATCTCCCCAATAATTATGGCCATCCGCAGCAACAGGGGAGTACTAGAATAAATCCCTAGTAGATTTATCTCTGGTACTCCACAATATTGCTGGATTCCATTTGATAGGATGAGTAGATAACCCTATGTGGGAAAAAAATCATTGCAGGGAGGGAATCTTTGTAGATAAGATCATTTTAGAGAGTCCACCCATTCAGCATTTGCAAATGATGTGTCCATGAGACCATAGTATACATGACTGTTCTGCATAGTGGCATAAGTTACACTAGCCATATTGGTTCTACAGTACTCCTAACTTGATCATTTGATTGAATAAACAACCTTCAAGATCAGAAGATACCAACAATGTCAGGCTATCATACCCCCCAGCAACAATTCTACAACCCAGCCTGTCCTTGGAAATAGAATGGGTGCCACCTTGGCTTTACCAACTTCCAAAACAAAACTCTGCAACCATTCCTACAGAAAAGTTCCAGTTTTCATACAAAAAAAGGACACACACATTAGGCTTTTCACGAACTCCCTCGCTTTTAATCTATGAATCCGTTAAAAAACACACTCCAAAAGGAGAGCCGCGCAGTCAATCATTGCTAGCCGTACCAATCACGGGGCGACATCGCGGCAACAGGAAGAACATCAACAGAATCAACAAGACCTTATTTCCTTTGGCCTGAGCCACTCGGTACACGATGACCGACAAGTTGCAAGTTCGTCAAAATTTCTGCCTTGAACAGGGCAATCGCTCATGTTCTAGTCATTTAGTACATACGTACGAAAAAAGTAGGATCTTGCGTCTCAGAAATATATCCTGAAAATGACAATGGTTTCGCCGGGCACACGTTAACATCAATATACTGTATTACGCTTGATCACATCTGCAGGATCAATCTCGAATTCCCATCAGCATTTTCGGTGCATTTCGGAATTTTTTGAGAATCAACAATGGCGGCGTGTGTCTGTATGGGGTGAAATCGAAAATACAGTAGTTATACACAAGAGAAATGCAATATCGGCACATTCGGCAGAACTATTTCTAGACCAGAAAGAAAAAGTCCTCCAGATGCTAATGTAAAATAGCTCCTAAACGGACAGGAGGAAGACTCAATTATCTCAGCTCTAGAACTTCAAATGAATGGGTACAAATTCGTCATGACTGCAAGTGAAAACTAAGCATAACCAAAGAATTCTTCAATATAAGAAAACAATCGCGAGAATTTATAACACGAATCTAAAATTTGTCAAGGCCAAAGCTCAAATTTTCTAGATACTAAACACAAATAAACTGATTTCCAGCATCCCAACCAAAATCCCGTTACGCAGAAGTAAAGACGAATCACAACTTGCCAGACAGCCATTGCACCCCTTAGTCTCTTGAGCCACCATCAATACAAATCCGCAACAGAACACAAAATAGTCTACGGCTTCCGCGAAAAAATTGATTTTAGGGTCACGCTCACAACTTTTCCACGAGGATATCGTCGGTCGTATCCCATTGGACGGATTAAAATGAGAACAACCCTGTATTTTCGAAAAGGGACACCTGGCTACCTGAATTGAAAATAGCTTTGCTCGACATCGTGTTAGTGCCCACTTTCTCCACAACACGAGCTTACCGAGGTTTTTTCCTTAGATCATTAAGACATTAGACCAGCTAAGCCTCTGAGGAGTTTTCCAACGGATAAATCATCGCCACGCGAAATAATGCGACGAACAGCAGCTGAAGAGAGGAAAACCCAACTCACGATAGCTTCTGAGGCAAAATAAGAAAATCGTTTCTTACCAAGAATACCAAAAATACGCGATCATCAGGTGCTTGAATCTGCTCAGAAACCCTCGACACCAAGCTTATTATTATTTTCTTCGTGAGCCGGCAGCATATTTAAAATCCACACGCAGTATTAATTAAAAATCATTTCAATCGTAAAAAACCTGGGGGAGAAAGCTAAAAAAAAAAGCCACATTGATTACTCGCGTTTTAGTTTTTTAAAAGGCTGGTCGCTTCAGTTCAGCCGCTTTGGAACAATAAACAAACAGTACGAAAGAAAGACGCAGGTCGGCGGGAGTAGCGCAATGCCCTGGTGGAGTGCCACCCCCAATTCGACGCACTGTCACAGCCCCATCTACACCTTCACCCTAGTCAAGGTAGGTCACCAAGAGATGAAGGAGATCCCTGAATGTGCGACCGAGGTTTCCGGACAGAGTCTGTTTTTTCATCACAGACGAACGGATTGACACGAGGCTCTGATAACACTCCAAACATTTTTTGTGCCTAAAAAGAACAACAAAAAGACAACATTAGAAAACGTTCATGCCATGCGCTGCAAAACACGGTTTTTTCGCTTCAACATCCGATTCCTATTTTTCGGCGAATTGGCAACCTACATTCTGAACACTTCTCTCGAGAACTGATACCACTACTGTATGAGTAAGAAAAATTAGCGAAAAAAAAAATAGGCAATTAACCTGACAAGATATTTGAGCACCAAGTCAAATTGGCCAAAATGTAATGTTCACGAAAAATCGGCAACAAAAACATTGCTTACGAATACTTCGTTGTAAAATCACAGGAAGCGTCAAAATTTTGGACGCATATAGAAATCTAGAAACCTCAGATTTAAAAACCAAAATTATTTCCATAAATTTTCCCAAGGTGAAGTTTTCTTTCGGGGATCAAGGAAAGGTTAAGTTTCTTGCTCCCGTCACATTTTCGAATGCTTCGTTTCGTAAAAATTTGGATGCCTTAGAGAAAAGAACACGGAATTCGAAAACTAAACAATAGACACCTTTCTTCTCTTGAGATGTCGACCCCCACGGTTTGATACGGAGTTCCAACGTTGGTTTTGATGACACTGGAGAAGTTCTTCACGATCAACTTGATGGAATCGCAAGCCACCAACATATAACTGAACAACAAGCGCGAATGTGAGTTAACACGTTAAAGAGTTAATAAATCTCAAGGGCGATCTTACTTTTCGTACTTGGTATCCAACAACTCGAGCAGAACAGGAAGAGCCACCACACATAAATCCAACGTCCAAGAAGAACTGAGCAAAGATCGAGTATTCAGCATAAAAATCAACGAAATCACTTAGTTTCGCTTCATGCTTACGCTTTTAGATTCAAAGAGCCGAAAAAATCCACCATCGTCGGCATGTCATCCAGTGATGACGCCACCTGCATCGCACCCTGTTAGAATCAGTGACAAAAACACGATCTCATCTCATATCTATCTCAGAATTGACTCAATGCAGAATTCGTGAAACAACTTGTGTTTGAATTAATGCAACAAAAATATTACAAATCATCAATCAACAAACCTTGACATCTTTGGAGTTCCAGGTTGAATTTACAAGCATCAAATTCTTCCGACGATTCTGAAGGATTCCAAGAACAGGGTTATGTCCTTTAACCAAATGTGAAATGACTTCAGCTTCGGAGAGATCAGCAGCTGCCAAAATGCTTGCTCCAGGAGCAAGATTCAGATTCATACTGGACAATTTTTTCTGCAATTAAGAATTGACACTTTAGAACCGCATGGAATGTCGTAAAAGCGATAAGAAGCATTGATACTTTTGATGGAGAGGAAATTCTAAATTCAACGCCCCCATCTATCTTCCAGAATGGCAGGTCGCTGTCGCCTAACCTAAATCATTCAGATAAACATGATTTAGGTGACATCCGCCTCATTTTCAGCAGGTGTTGCCTAAAGGTGTTTGGCTGAGTGATTCAGAGAATTTCAATTTCGCGCGACACCTACCGAAATTCTGGTGGGTGTCACTCAAAATTATGTTCGGTTTGCGACACCTACCCGACGCCTAAATATGAAAGTTTGTCCTTTCAACTTCAACCCCCTGAATGTGGATAGGTGTCGCATACATTAAACTTCGTCTGAGTGATTCAGGGAGCTTCAGGCGACACCAACCGACGATGAGGGCATTAAAGCAAAAAAAAAAAACTTTCATCTATTCATCAGAAAAAAGAATTGTGTTCCGAGGTATCCCGGATTACGATTTTCAAGAGGAAGTAAGCCAAAATCAATGATACAGCTCATCAAGCGACGGGTGAAACTTGAACCACGGCACAATTAACTTCAGATCACATACTGGAAGAAAGTCTTCAATGTCGAGATTATAGGCGTGATCTGCATTGATGGCAACACGCTTGTCTGGTTGGGAGACGGCTTCCACAGGATACACAGGTTTCGTGGCAACCGGATCTGCCGTGCTTGATCTCTTGAAGCGCCCGAGGCACGTCAGACCTGGCTGGCCGACAGACGCCCACATGAGACCACCAGTGAGCTGCGCAATACTGGATTCCGACGGCGAATGACGCATTCCGAGGGCATCGTTGGTCAGTGATGACGGAACGGAAGCGTTTGTCCACTTGCTGCTGGATTTCTCCGGCGCTTTTTCGTTCCCACTACAAAATTAAGAGGTCGCAAGACAAACGCCTACTATACATCAAAGTCGCGGGGGCGTGAACAATATATGCTCAAATGGACCAGTTCTGCACCGGATCCAACTTAATTAGCCATCAGAGAACGTCATCTTAATTCAACTACATTCTGGAGGAACTGCCGATCGATTCCCGTTACCATACTTACTCATGTACCACGCGCCCTCGAGTAAGACGCGCACCTCGGTTTTTCCTAGCTCGATTTCAAGGAAAAATTCCATCCCGCATAAGACGCGCACCTTAGTTTTCGGTTTAGAAAATCCACACGGTATTTAAAAACTACTCCAGGTAAAAAAAAAAAAAAAAAAAAAAACACTAGAAAGTTGACCAATGCTATTTTTTTTCTATGCGAATCGTCATAAAAAAATAATTGAAAAATTTTTGAATGGGGAAAAAATTCCGAGGTTGAAAAAATTTCAACAGAAAATGTGTCCCCAACTAGAACGCGCATATAAAATTTTGTCCGTTTTTTCGGGAAAAAAAAGCTGCGAGTGGTACTCGAGTAAACACGGTATTCCTTGGATGATCCCTCAACGACTGATGAGAATGACTCGAGAAAATGAAAAATGATACAAATAAAAGATAGGAGTTGTCGTAAAAGAAATAAATTCAGCTCATTTTACTGCAGACCAGGATATCTGATATACCAGGAGGCGGTGTGTGATTTACAATCCTCAGGCGAAAAAATCATCGTCAACCCGAAGAAAAATAAACACAGCTAACTCGACCCAGCTTAACGCAAACCCACTTCAGCATATCTGCGTAAACTAAGTTAGACCCAAAAAAGTCACATTTCAGTTGAGAATGCAAGAAATAATTAAACTACTGTATGGAGTTTGGAAATTCGGACGTTACAGTAAGAGAAAAAAAATTGAAATGCCATGAAAATATTGTTTCACTCACGGATTCGCATCTACATTAGAATAAGACGGATCATGGATGGCAGAAGATCGATCATTCTCGGACGGCGGCGAACGACGCCTACGGAATTCCAACCGGGATTCGGATCTTGAACGAATACTATGTGACGAGGCTTGACTTGGGCGTGGATTGGCAGGAGCTGGCAAAGTTGGCGATGTCCCTGAGATACCATTCCTGCCCCTGGCAGACTCACGGCTCACCCTTGGTGAACTAACTGGTTTCGCTGGAAAGAGAAAAACATGCTTTTAGCTTTAAAATTCCTGCGGAGTTGTTCAAATGTGAGATGGGAGTTTTAGAGAGTGCTGCACACCGCAGTGCGACAGAATGGAATCAATTTTACATTTTCACTGCAACAGTACTGTGCATTAACCCGTACAGTGAAAATGTCGAACTCGTGTCTCTGCCGAATGTTTTCTATCAGGGCAGAACTTGACTCGAAAAACCTAGTTAAAATGAATAAGGCTTGGAGACAAAAATCATCTTCAAAACATGGTTTCATACTGATCACGACGCTCACAATAATTTTAAAATACCATTGCTTCCAGTTACTTTAGGTAACAACAGCATGCTCTGCACTACACTCAGCTCACTCGCAAGTTACACGAAGTCCAGCTCTCCTCGAAACGGGGCTTCAAAATTCAAAACCGGTAATCGGTCGAGGAACTCGAGACGGAACCAAACCAGTGGGGATAAATTAATGCGCCTTCTCAACACCTGTAGTCGGTGGAGGAGGAGGAGAAGCATCACCCGCTACAGGCGGCTCAAACGGCGGCGGGGTCCGACGAAGCTCTCTGCTACGAGGTTGGAAAATGGCTTCATAATCGCTTTCGCTGGCTATAAATAACTCGGGCCCCAATTCATCCTCTGGATCGGTCGTCATTGGATCCGAATCCTCACTCCTCTTCACCAATGCCAATCTTAGAACGATAAAAAGAAGGGAACTCCGTCAGCAGAAATACAGCGGTCAAAAAGCATTCAGGAGCTGTCCAATTTTTATTTTACTTTTATTCCGATGAAACTATTGATGTAGATTGTCAATCGTGGGAAGTGTTGAAAAAACTGCTGTAGCAGATTTAGCAGAAGATTAAATGAAAAAAGAAAAACTTTGGTTTTATAGAATTTTTAAACCGGAATTCAGACATGTGTGCCACTCACATACACACAAACGGACGCAGTCGAGAAAAGATGGGACTCGTGATGATGCTATGCAAAATTAAGATTGAGATCAGCAGAGGTACAATATCTGCCATTACAATTTAAGACAACATTGTAATTTACAACTTCATGAAAAAAAATTCATCCATGAGAATGATACTGTACTTCTCGCTGCTCAACAACAACAAAAAATCCTCCGCCGTATGTTCTTAGTAAGCAAAATAAAATTTGAATTTAAAAAATATTAGACTTGTGCTGGCAATCTCAGGCGAAAAAAGAATACTCACGAGTCTCTGTTGGCCAAAAAACGACTGTTGTGATCGAAGGAACGGCGGGAATGTGAGTTGGAGATAGCCGGGATTGCCCGAGCTGTTGCATCTTCGCCACGGGAAGACCAATCCACAACATAAATTGACACCACGGACGAATGGAACGACGCCCCAATCTAAAAAAACGATAAACCTCCATTAATCAAACTTTTTGATACATATCTCAAAACAACAGCTATGCATATAATCTGAATACAGTACTGTACTGTAAATCGATCCCTTGAATTCTCGTAAACCACCAGAAATTGGAAAAGCAAGGTGGAAGAGAACAAACCAATTGATTCTGGGCGCACGAGATATCATGAACCTTTCCCCAGTTCAAGAGGAGGGTATCATGGGTTCGAGCAGGTTCCCAGCCATAAACTTTAAGCGTGTCCTGCGACCCAGCGTACAAGCATCTGCCAGCATTTTCGAAATAAATGCACCTTCGAAAATATACAGAAAAATGCATTATTGAGAAGTCTCCTAATCAGAGAAAAATAATCTTACTTAATAGGACCACAGTCAGCCTCCGTCATAGAAACCATTTTGAAAGACTCCAAATCCCAGAAGACAACTCTTCGATCATTTGAACCGGATCCCAACAAGAATTCGTTGGGATGAAACTCGACGCAAGATACAGGACCTTTATGACCCAGCAGTTCCTTCAGCAACTTTCCACTTCGCAAGTCCCAAAGCTGTATGGGAACATGAATATGGTTTTACTCGCAACATCGAAAGCCCTAACCAGAGAAAAATACTAATATTACAGCTAACATACCCAACGGTATGTTAGCTGTAACATTAGTATTTTTCTCTGGTTAGGGCTTTCGATGGCACATTTTCATTGATGTTGAAAATTGAGGTGAATTGACCTGGCATCACAGCACGTTGAACATGACAGAAGCCTCGCAAGTTCAAATTCAGAACAGAGTAGCAAATTTTAACCCTAAAATCCGAACTGACTCCCATGAAACGTGCTTTTCGAGGAATTACATTTCCAGTTTCAGTATCACGCGAGTTTTTCGTTTTCTCCTCTCACCTTCACAATGGCATCGTCTCCGCCGGACGCAATCCACTGACCATCCGGACTGAACTTGACTCCATTTACGGAACTGCTGTGACCCTTGTAAGTGATTACACATCCTTTGCGACGAATATCCCACAACTGAGAAAATATTCGTTTATAATCGAATATCGCATAATGTATATGTATATATATATACAGTATATATAACCGTATAAAAGTACATCGCTGGCGCGATCAGAAAATGTTCTACTCACTTTAATATTACTATCCAGTGAACCGGAAACGAGCAAATCCCCGTACGGATGAAAATCGACAAAACGAATATTAGCCTTGTGGCCAGTGAGAGTCCGTATGATTTTAGCAGCCTCTAAATCCCACACCTTGATGGCTCCTGAAAGAGATCCAGCACAAACTAGCTCCTCTGTCGAGCTAAAACGAACGCATTCCACGGGTGTTGTGTGTCCATCCAGCGCCTATATTAATGAATTCAGAATGAGAAAATTAATGCATTCGGAATGGGATCAATCTTTCGAGATACTGTACACTTCTCGAGTCAGCAATACTTTGGCTTCACAGGTCGGCGAACAATAGAAGGAAATTAATGCAAACATGTATAGCACACACGCTCGTGAATTAACATCTAAATCTAACTATACTAACCATAATACAATTGGGCTTGCCGACCGCCCACAAGTTGACCTTCTTGTCATCCCCTCCAGTGACCAGGACGCGTCCCGACTTGCGTCCGAGGGCAACCGAATTGACATTCGCATCATGGGCAGCGAATTCCTCTATGAAGCAGTTTGAAAATGCGTTTCAATTAAATGGAAGGCCCCGAAAAGAAAACCAACCGTGACTTACGAAGTTTCCACTGCTTTCTACCGAGCCCGGCCATTTCATTCTTCAAGAGAGCACGAGGTCACTGATTGCAGAACATTTATAGATCACTTGGCGCAACGATCGAGACAGGTAGATGAGCACTTTCTCAACGACACTAACTGAGGCATTCTTGAGGTAAGTGTTGTAAAACCTTCACTTAAAATATCACGCACGGTTTATAAGTTTCTGGAATCACGAGGAAGGGCAGGAATGACTTGCGGGCGCATGAACTTCTCTTGATAATGCGTGCCACAGACTCTCGTCCACGAGAAATAGTGTCAAGACAACGTTCGCCAACCAAAGAGCCAAAGAAATATCGCCATGTTTCACTCAACTCGAAGGCGGGTTTTATGGTAAAAACAAACCCCACAATCAATCGGGCTTCTTCCCTCTTCGCATTCCTCAACAATAACTTCACGAACATCACAGTACTAGCAAGTCACTCAGAAACTCCATACACACACACGCGTGGGCGCCACCATCGTTCCAGCAATGTCTCCATCTATCCGTAAGGTTTCCACCTGAACTTTTCGCCTAGCTCGATTGCTGACATCTATGCATGTCATGGATGGACCCCTCTTGTGCGGAGTGATCCAGCAACACTGTACAGCACATTGTTCTTTGCTAGGTGATTAGCGATAGCCTGTTACCGGGTGACATTCAGCCCATGGTTTGGCTCACAATACCGCATGCTGAACAATGAAGTGCTCAGTTAACTGTAGGCTACCCTTGATCAGCCGGAAGGAAGACACAAAGCTTCAGTATAATGCAGGTTTTCTGACTTTCAACTACAGATATTTGATCACAGTAAAGGTGGTACATGCAAATTGACAGTCAAATTTCCTTGGAGGTCAACTTGCAATTCAATCTCTTTCTTGAAATTTGACCGGTTTTAGCCTCTTTTTCTAGCGTTTTTGTGCTGTTTGCCCTTGATTTTACAGTTTCTCAGAACTGGACCATTTTGCAATTTGACCCTAGACCAGCAACACAGGATTAGGGTTGAATTGCAGGGCACCACCTATGCTGTATTCTAAAGCCATACACATTGATGCATGTCAACAAAATCAGAGATCAAGTCATCATGGATGTTGAAAAATATCTCCTATTCCCATGAAAACCTTGCATCAGTTCAGTTCCATAGCCAATTTTGAATAGGAAGGCATTTGTTGCTCGTCAAAACTCAAAAAATCCCCTAATTGAATCGTTTCTCAATAATACAATTGCAGCTGACATTCTTTGTTAGTTTTCCTTTTGTTGGAACATATAAATGCAAGTTTGGTCCAGTTTTGAATAATTGATCAGGCCAGTTGACAATGATAATTCAGTATAATGAATTGGATAATTCCTTGTCATGGAATACCTCATGAACTGGGAATTGGAGGAGGCAATTGTCATTGCTGAGGAAAAATTTTGCCATGCTTTTCAAGGAATTTCTCATTGCAGTAGGGATAAATCTGGAGAGTCAGAATCATCTTTTTTTTTTTTTAATATGATAACACGTGATCGAAGGCACGGTTTCAAGAATAACTGAAATTAGTAACCCTCGATGAACGGAAGGCATAAAATCTTTGTAACCTCCGATATACGTACAGTACTCACAAGAGAACAAATCAATTATTGAACGACGTAGATAATATAGAATAATGTAAAGTAGATCCAATCCGCCAAGACGTACATAAACGAGGAATCTTAGGTAGTGGAACAGTGCGCGGAAAAACCCGATAAATTCTCTAAGAATACAGCTTCTACCAAATAAATAATTTAATGCAAGTGATTACACGAAATCAAACATACCACTATGTCTTTATTCGGCAAATACAATTCCCAGTGATTCGCCACAAAAGAAACATAACGCAAGGAAAAATTAAAGGAAACAACTTCCGCACACCACCTGTCGCACACATACCTAAAATAAGGAGAAAAGAAACCATTCTTCCTCGAGGCACAGAACAGAAGAGAACCTTTCTCCCTTGCAAACAGCTCATGAAACAAAGCAAAAAGATTCTTCCTTGCGAAAACATTGAACTTGAAAAAAACTGACACTTTCAATACCTTCAGCGTCCACGGGACCATAGAATCAAATTACATTCTCCAAGAGGGAACAGTACGAGTGAGTATGGGACACGGGAATTCAACGCAGGTGCTCCGGGGAATATCGACATGTTCATTCACTCCACTGTCAACATACTCATATGAACCATCCTCCTAAAGGGGATACGAAAGGTATGCTGTGAGAAGTTCAATAGCTGCACATCATCTTGCGATGGACGAATCTAGCTTCCCTTATCCATGATGCTTTTGCAATTTCCGAACCGTTTCTCTTGTGCTGTTTAAGAGCAGTGGTTCCCAAACACTTCAATTCACAGAGCCGCTTTTACATATGTGTCTTTAGCGGAGTCTCTCCGCGGTGTTTAGGATGATTTATTCAGAGCAGAAGAAAGGGGGGTGAATAAGAAGCAGCATGCAAACTAAAGACGTAGCACAGTACTGCAAGTTGATTCAATTTTTGAAGGCCGTAATTCTCGAACCTATCACGTCACCGTGTTCTTTGTTTCTCATAGATATAATGTATTATTCCACATCACTACATCCTCATTCTTTCATTTCCCGGGGAGGGCGTGGAGACAGCCGACAGAGTTCTCACGATTCTACAGAGCGTAGGCTGAGAACCGATGTTTTGGAGCGTTTTCTACGGGAATACTTCCGAGGGCACGCCTTCGATTACCCAAAGCGGATCGGGATTCAGTCTCGAAGAGCAGGAGGGCGAACGATGAAGAGTAAGTGTTGTCTTGAACAGGAGGGAAAACAAGATTTCGGAATTACGCTGCGGGAGAATATGACTAATCCCCGTGAACCCCACTCACTCCGAGAGAAGTGTTCTTTCACCCACCAGGACCGAAGTTCAACTCGAGAGCCGGGCAAAACAAAAACACACACTCTCACGAAGATCGCCACCGAAAAAAAGAGGAAGAAAAACAAATAAACGCAGGGGATCCCATCGTTAATACCAGAAGATACTTTTCGTCGCGTTCAGAATCATCTTTTGTTTTCTTCGCCGAAAATACGTCCAGGAATCGCACATTCTTGCATCCATACACGTTTCTCTCTTTTCTTGTATTCGCAAAATCGCGCGGCGGCCGGGTAGAGGAACACATGCGCTCAACACGCGCGTTGTTGTCCGAGTCAAAAACTGGTCGCAAAGTAGTTTTTCTCCCCTTCTCTCCCCCACACGATAAAATTCAACATCGAGCAGAGAATACACATTTGTTTTGTTTTTTTTTTCTGTGGCAAAAATTTTTTCCCAGTTTTCTTTTTTCCCTCAAGGGTCCCGAGAATTGGCAGGATGGGAGAGTTTTGTTTTCTTCTTTAAAATGGGTTCGTTTCTTGTAGCAGATATGCGGAAGGAAGAAGGTGAGTGCAATTCCAGTTCGGACCAAAGCCTGACGGGACGCTCACTGAATCGCGCACGAGTGCTTCTGTCCATTCTTCAGCTTCAACTTCGATTTTGGCCTGTACTTCTCTAGAAGCAGCAGCTGCTTGGCATTAATCGCTCCACGTCTCTTCCTGAAAGAGAACATTATCATTATCAAATGGATTCCCTGCTCTCATATAACAGAAACACAATATCTTTCAGTTTCAATCTTGAAAAAAAAGCATTCCAACAACACACGCTTTTCATGACCAGTACCACTTCAACGCAAGACGTCTCGAACTCCTCGATTTGCATTACCATCGCGAAAGTGTCGCCTTAACGTGTGCTTCGTTTGCCACGTGTAAGTAAGTTACGGTTCTGTCGGGGGTTATCCGGTTACTTCGATTTTAATCAAGTTTGTGACTGGCGAGGTTAATATCGTTAGGCTACTGATCGAGGCGACACCTGTCTGTCACAACAGACAGCTACGTCGAACGTTAAATTGATAACACATCAATTGTACAGTACATGGATTTTGGGCCAGCTCGTGAGATTGATTTCATCAGCACCATCGGCCTCTAAAAGGAAATATGCCATTCTTAGACGTAAAAAAAAAAACAAAAAACCTGACGTTTGCTTACGTGTCTTTATTACCTTACGTACAATGATCGAGAATTTTCATAGACTTCGTACACTAGACACATCGCCTCGATGCTTCAATCAAATACAGGTGGACTCCCTCCACGAACTTCTTTTCTACAACGATTATTACACGAATATACAACGAATTTTTCTTTTGGTACCGTGGGGTTCTCTCCCTATGTTATAGACGCTCTCTATGATGAAATTCTCAGCACAACACATTATTTTTCTGGCCCCTTGAATTTTGTCGTGAGGAGAGTCCACCTGTAGAAGCATCCCATAAACGTAACTTCCTCGAATTTTAATTTAATTTCCTAAAATTTTAATTCAATTTCCTCAAATAGCATTCCCAACATAACGGTCTTCTCTTCTAAATTCGTCTTGCTAAATTAGTTCATCCGACAGTTTTCACCTGAATCACAAACCCAACGAAAGGTCATGTAACATAAATAAATCTGACCCAACAAAAAGTAGTATGATTCAGAGGCAAATACAAATCACGATCAAATACGTCGTCGTTCTAACGATTAGGCGACACCTACGTAGAAGCAAAAAATATCTTAGACTGCGTGTGTCACGGAAAAAAACATTTCAAAAATGGAACTGATATCCGAAACCCTCTCAGCTAAAAGGAGAGTTATATAAAGATAAAGAGAAGGATAGTTACTGTCTAATGAAGTCCACGGCGTCTTCGTACTTCATCCCGAGCTCGATGAGGGCCAGAGCAACGAGGACCGGGGCGCGGCCGAGGCCAGCCACGCAATGCACCGCCACGCAGCTTCCACTGTCGTCCCTAAAGCGCCGGTTAAGCAGGTCGAACCAGGCGTCCACTACCTTCGCCGGTGGGAACGTGCCATCCTCGAACTCCAAATCCAACACCGAGATCCCGGCCTCCTCCAGCGAGCCGGCATTGTACGAGGGCTCACATACGCGCACGACGTCCCGCACGTTGTGCTTTCTTAGTTCCTGCAAGTAAAATGAAAATACAACGCGTTATTTTTAAGAAGAAATAACGTACTGTATGGGATTTTAATGAAACACGAGAATTTCAAAAAAGCCCTCCTTCTCGAACGCTTTTAACGCATAGATTCAAGGCTCTTCCCTCGACCAGTCTACTGTGTTGTACAGTATTTTGAAAAATGTTGATCTTGAGTAACGTACCGCACTCATTTTTCTCGTATGACCACCGGTTTTCCAAAAGGAGACGTTGAAAATGAAATTCAAAACAGTTCGCGTCAGAACTTCAAGCATCAAAATGGGAGGAAGCATCTCTGTTCCGTCTACATTCTCTACAATCTACTGAGAAGTATCAGAATAATTGGAAGTGAAAGAAGACTGAGCTCAGGCTGACAAAACTGGTGAAATTATTCGTGAAAAGGCGTTCATCATGTTCAATTATGAACTTCTTTCCGATAATAAATTCACAGAAGATATATTTCAACGTTGAAAATACTGTAAACGAAAATTTAATCAGCAGAAAATATACTCCCAGGGTTCCGAGCCAAAGTCACACGAGCATTCTCTGAAGACTAAACTTTTCAATTCCTTTGCTTTTTATTTAGTTAAGGAACGCTCAAAGAATAAATTGACATTTGCGAAATGTCAACAGGCAAACAACAAGTAAATTACAGTACTGTATCTACAATCCTTGATCCTTCATCCATTTTCTTTTTCAAGTCCACAGCTTAAATTATTCTTCTTCCCTGCTACGCATTACGCGTGAGACACACGAAATATTCCGTGCTCTTTTTCGGAGATGAGTCGTCCTGGCGACGTGTTTTTCGTTGTTGGCAGCGATTTTGAGGTCAACTGCGACGCAACTGTTTCGCTCCTTATTCACGCGCCGACAATGCGGTACGTTTAACCAAAAATATCGACTCGAATCAAACACTTGGAATTATGTTCAAACGAATGCCACTATTGTAGAAAGAAATTTTAATTTCAACGAGTTTTTCCATATTGCGAGTCTTCCGAAAAGTCACTTAAAATTCATTTATACCGTGCGTGATTTTTTTCTCAGATGAAAAATCCATATTACAATGTACACAGCATTTTGCGAGATTTATTACTACGGGTTTGATGACTGACAAACGTTCGAATGATACTGGAAAGAAATGCAGAAACGTTAAAAGCTTCAGCGGAAAATAAAAACGCATCACTTACGATAAAATAACAGGATATCGAGCGATTTTTGCAGCCATCACCATTTAAAAAATGCAAAACCACAAGCAAATTAAATAACTACATTCATTCTCACTAAATTTTAATATCATTATCAAAACTCCTGATATATCGTCATTTATAAGATACAATTTTAAATTTCAACTGTCATGCGAACTAGCCCTTCCGCGGCGAAGGGTTCTTTCCCATCCCGCGGCTAAGTCGGACTTTTCCCGTATGCTACCGCGTTTCCATTTTTCTGGAGGTCACAAAACCCCAGCCAAGTTGTGTGAGGCGAAGTCCGACAAAATCCGGGGGAATGCAGACTGTTGAATTTTCCGAAGTCGGACTTTTTCCGGATTGACCTCCCAGCCAGTAGCATTGCCTTGAGTCCACTACAAAACCCTTTAAAAATGTTGTGTGCTTTCAAATCCCTTGGAATTGCTTTGATGATATCCTGAATGAGCAAGATTTAAAAATTTGTTCCACAGCTTATTTCCTTCAGCTAGCTTTCTCTAAATCTTGTAGCAAAATTTTCCTACACCACAGATGAAAGAAGATTAGGAAGGTCATGAAGGACTTCTTCCAAAAGTGCCAAGCCACTTTCGGGGCAGAAAAAAAAAGCCTCTGCCCTGAGGATTCCTTTTTTTTATTTTTCAGCAAAAATTTTCTGCGCAGAGCAAAAAAAAACGCCAGGATTTTCTCCGACTTCGCCGTCCACTCACTGGCTGGCATTTTTTAAAATCCGACTCTAGGTGACACAAAAATTCGCGAAAAAAGTCCGACTTCGCCGCCCAAGGGCTAGAGGAACTAATGAACAGAAGTTTCGACATTGATTCACAATACCATCAGTTCTGCATTGCCAATCTCCACAAAATTAAGCAGTGATTCAAAAGCACAGGTTCCTCTATATGTTATAAAATATATGAAGTATGTTCCAAAAGACGAGTCAGAATTTGGAAAAACAGGTTTTTTAAACGATCCCAAAAAACGCGAAGACTGAAAAGCAGATGAAGTTTTCCTTCGAGTTAATATGAAATATTTGCGAAAGAAACAGCTTTGCAATCTCCATACAGTACATAAACGGGATTACGTCAAAGGGATTAAAAAAATACGATATTTCCGGATGAAGACGATTAGGACACAAGCTGATGGGATCGAGATCGAAAAGTACCGATCAGTAAGTCTCAAACATGCGAACACTGGTATTCGGCAGATAATGACAAACCTCAATGTAAGCTTGGATGTGAGCATCATCAGGTCGATCAGTGATCAAAAATCGCAGCTTCTTGTATTCAATCTGCGACGGCTCGAGGCGCGTGACACACTTGGAAGAAACGCGCACGTTCCCTGACCCGGTCACGGACACGGTCGTCGCCATCTTCACGCTTTCTCGCTTCTCCCGCCCCGACTCTGCCCCGAAGGTCGACTGGATCGTTACCACCATGAAACCGCACCCGACACTGCAAATTAAGCCATAATACATTTTTTTCTCCACACATTCCTTCTTTTCCATAAAATGACAAGCACAATGCAACCATACGATAAATGGAATCATCAATCATCAGTGAAGACTATTCAATATTTCAGGGTTCTTCTGATCCACAGATGCAAGTTGAAAAAAGCGAACATTACAACAAGAAAATTTTCCAGCTGGTTTCTCCAGCAGCATACAAATATTTTAAATTTCAAAATACATTTTCTAACTAGAGCACAGTACAGTACCATGAAAATTGGCGCTCTCTTATGGCAAATAAATTTTGAGAGCATCCACTCGACTCTGAGTTCATGTACAGTATTTCAGTATAATGCACCGCCACGAATCTCAAGTGGGTAAAATTAAGTTACAAACATTTTTCGAGACACGAACACACAAACGGATGGCTCACGAGTTTGAAGATTCTGGCAATTTGCATAACTGGACACGTGCCAAAATAGTGAGATTCTAAAAATTATTTAAACTCCGCCATCAACTTGAAACCAAAGCTTCACAAGCGGCTCGAAAGATGAATAAAGCAGATAGCTCAAACCGAGTCCATGTTCAATACTGAAGTTCGGAAAAGCGTTTAATTAAATCTAATGAAAAATTTCATTTGCATTAATTATAATGAAGAGGACGTACGTGTTTGTGAATGTTAAAGTAACGTGGCTCAAACGTTTTTCAGAAGGAAAATAAAAATCCTATTGATTTATTTAGTTTAATCCCAATACTTGTGGAGACAACAGAAAAGCAAGTCACAAAAAGTCTACCAAAACAGTGAAAAACACAACATACTGTATTTAGTACAGTATCCCAGCTTCCTCCGGTATTAAATTGACAGTTCGAATCTTTCAACTCATTTCAACGATTATTCGCCGTTTTGTGCAATCGATGTTTTTTTTTTTGCGACAGGAACTACGAACCTGATTAACGCAGTGACGTGAAGAACACAACTGCTATCACACAACAGAACCGGCGAACAACAACCCGCGCCCATACAATAAAAAAAAGCACATCATTTGCGCTTCAAGAAAAAAAAAGCCAATCAAAGTCACGTGTACTGACGGGTCAGTCACGAGACCGCGCTTAACTACTCCAGATGGGCAAGAAACATCAGCACGCAACGCTCAGCAGTAATACTTGAACTTTTCATTGTTTCCAACACCCGAACCTTAAGAAAGTATGTTGCAAAGAAAGCATCGCAACACGAGATGGCAAGTGAGTTCATGACTTGGCCAACGCACCTCCCTTGTAATGTTTTGTTTACTTGACCTCGGGAATCCCTGTGGCTCATCTTTGAATACGGTACTTCTGTTAACAAGTACTACACACATATGCTGAGATATTTGCAGAAATGGAATCTAGACACTTCTCCACTTCCAATAGCAAAAGAGGAGAGGGAACGAGAACGGAACATTTTTGCTCCCATCCGTCAAAGAAACCTTCTACCATTCTCAAAAAAGTTGATCAATACCCACGGAATCTAGGCTTACAGTACCTCATCAACCCAGCTTGGTTTGAACCCTAACTAACGAAACCAAAATTAACTAACCGAACTCAATACGGAGATGGTTCAATCTAATTCTAACACATAACTCGTATCTGACAAACGTGATGCCCAACTTCACTAACTTGAAACAAAACTTAACTTGACACAGTATAATATCTCCCTGTGCGACATTTTTTAGAGTCCCGGTCTGAATTCACTCGAAAGATCATTAAAAACCTCCCTGACTCAAAGACGTTCCTCCTCAAACTCTGCAACTCGAATTTCCTGGATGTCTCTTGGCCATTACTTTATTGAAACAGGAAAGAGAAAAGCATACAAAATGTAACTTGATGTGCTTTGAAAAGAAAGTGAAAGACTAATCAGCAAATAAACCCTTGCCTTCAGATTCAGCATCCTGCCGACTCATCAAGAAGCAATTTCAGGCCTAAATATATAACCAATTAAAATTTCCTGCAATTCTTTCTTTTCCCCGACAAGAAAAGTTGTTTCCGTGCCTCGAGACCTGCCCGACTTTTTTACTGGTCCCTGGAAGTTCAACGGCACGTGAATCACAGCTAACCTATCCTGAAGTCATAACACGACGAAGATAATCAATCGTTCGCCAAATCAAACTTGACAAAGGTATCACAGATACCTGTTGAAACACATGAATGCACGACTGCGAGACAGTTTCACCAAAATAAATTTCCACTCGTTTCAATACACAAAAAATGAAGCTTACATAATTTTTCCTCCAGTTGTCACGAGTATAAACTGATGGAAAAAAATATCCGTATTCGGATTCGACTTTCATGAGTGACGCTTACCGATTTGTTTCAATACAAAAATTACTGTAGCTTGAATCACTTTCCCGGCACTGAAAACTAGTATACACTGAAAGCGAAACAAAAAAAATCATCCGCATTTAGATTCGAATTGACGCTTACCGATTGCCAGCGATTCAGAGTTCACGTTCCCCTTGAAATTTGGTGCGATGGCCGAGGGTAACTTTCGGGTGGATGATGAATGCCCTGGAACCAGGTGTCGAGACACGGTGTTCCGACTACAGCTTGGTAACGCGTTCGCAGCAGCTTCCTCCTCTGTTTTCTTTTTTTCTTCCTTTTCCGCCTCACTTGTGCTGTGCCTTGCAAAACTCGCTGCTCACGCCGCCCACAGGTGCCATCCAGCAGGTGCGCCCACCAAACGCCACTGTTCTCCCACAAATCCGTCTGCGTCGACGAAAGAAAGGAAAACTGGTAGAAGAACGCCTAGCCGCATTCGGCAATGGAACGGCATGGAAAACTTCTATGACAACCACACACAACACCCGATTCCGGGAAATGACCCCAGACTTCGTTCCTTTCCAAGTAAACACGAATCCGCCAGCGATAAAAAACCTGCCTGGACACGCAAAAAGAGATAACCAGGAATAATTAACGTCGATTAGCAAGAAAACTACGTTCGCATTAAACGGTCTCTTTGATGGATTCGTATCACCGTGAGAAATGATCTCAGAGAGAATAAGGACCACGAAGATCGAGATAACGGGATCCGGTAGCAAAATATCGCTCAAATCTAGGCTACGCAAACTGAAAAATTAAAACGTTATTTTTCGAGACCCGGAACGTTATCAAAAATCTACCATGTAGTGTTGAAAATTTACCTGGCTCAAATGCTGATTACTTTATCTGTCGTACTGACAAGAAGCATTTAGTACTTGACAGCTTGATATTGAACTAATAATTCAAACTTGTACCTCGTGACCATCGTAATGATGGACATGATATGGACAAGGATATACTGTATGTAAATATTATAACGCGTAAGTTAAAACATGAGAATCGAAGTGGCACATCAATTAGTGCCTCACTACGCACAATCTGTTATCTGATCTAGAAATGCAGATGATACCCCTACTTATGAACATTATAGGAATCAGTACTTGATTCTAACGAAGTAAGACAAGTATGATCGGTACAGTATACCTTTCATAAAGCACGTCATTAAATAGAAAATTGAGATTTCTAGTCGGTCAGACGCTGAACCAGCGCCGAGCTAAAAATCGCATTCTGCAGAAAATTATTTCTTACGTTATTCCCGTGGAAATCGTTCGTTCGGAGACCGAAATAGATTTCAGCCGCTGTTCCATCTCGGTTTGAATTTAAAAGTAACGCACGGCTTTTAGCTCTGCCCTTTATATTTATTAAACTCAGATTCTGGCTGAATGTGACCTATCCGAAAATTCTCTTCAGCATTTACTCAAGCGAAAAATATGATCTGACGTGAATAAAACGGATCTGCGCGAAGCAATCTACATAAAATTTCAGCACAAAGAGCTTGAATAGCTCGCCTAAAAAAATCGCGCGAAGTGACCATTCTTCGATTCGAGAAAAAAAGGAAAAATTCGTTGATCATGTAAATGTTAAACTTTTTGCTTGTCAGGTCAACTGTCACACGCATGATGAATAAAAGCTGTGATCACCAGAAGCACAAGTTTTGTAAGAAAAAAGATGAAGATGCTAGATAATCGTCTCACGTCACTCAAGTTCTCGAGTGATGTACCACCGAGACAGAATAATTATTACATTTTTTCTCCGGCACGGACAAAATGCCAAAACTCAGATTTCCGTTGATTTCTTTAAATCAGGGGAGTTGGATCAGCATTTTCTACAGAAATCGGTGATAAATTCTAGTTCCGCGCTGGTTTCGGGTATGACAGACCTTGAATTTCGAAAATTTCAAGTTAGTGACACACCTACAGGCAATGATATCAATAAGCCTAATACAGTATATTGGTGTACTCTCTATAAACAGCGATTTCCTCTGTATAACGAAGTTTTTTGGTTTGAGAATGTTAGGCTAGTTGAAAAACGGTTTTTTTCCTCAATGAATCGAGTACAATACGGTAAAGTGTTATGTTTGGATCATTGTGACAAACACCACGATCGGAGAACTTCGATGAAATTTAATACGGTTTGAAAATGAGCTCACGTTAAATGCGAGTTAACGCGACGTGAGGTTATTGAACTGAGGTCAGTGAAGCTGGTTTTCTTTGCAGTTAGAACATGAAGTTCATGCTAGGTCAAATTTGGGAGGGAAAATAATTTAAATTTTGTTGACCTTTTAATTGAAGAAAATCTTTTGGGTAAAATAATCAGCCATCTGAAAGCTCTGGTCAGTTCGGCTGAGTTTATTTCGGTGCAATATGACTGCATTCAGTTAGTTCAGTCAGGATATGTTTTAGAAGATTGATTATGACTTGAAAATGATGAAAAGATGGTATACCAAGGCGAGCGTTCACGTCAACTACTTGAACGGTAGGTTCTCTCAGGCTAAATAAGGCTTAGTTTAATTTGAACGATAGGTTTGGTGAGGCTAATCACGAGTTGGTCATTAAATCAGTTCAGTCTAAAACTCTAAATTTAGTGAAGTTTATGTAAATCACGTTAGGTCACCCCCGTTAGACAGTGGTGCATTTAAACGAAGTGAAAGAAGGGCGGGGCAGGTTCAACTAGCGAATGATCAAATCAGCATAGTCATCACTGACCTAGAAATGAGTACTAAACTTCCATCGAACACTTTTATAAAACGGATTTCATCATTAAGTCGAGTTCTGGCCCTCGAATTGCTTCTCGAATGAGTTGACAGGATGCTGAAGTTGGAGGCAAGGGTTAATTTGTCCGATCAGTCTTTCACTTCCTTTCAAGGCCCATCAAGTCAAATTTTTATCGCTTTTCCATTTCCTGCGTCAATAAAATGAAAGAGAAAGACATCCAGAAAATTTGGGATTTGGGAGTTTGAGCAGGAAAGCCTTCGAGTTGAGGATGCTTTTAATTCATTGTTTTTAGGGGAATTCCGACAAGGACTAGAAAAAGTGATTGACGAATGACGAAGTGAGACAGTCGACTCGGAAAGGTTTGAGTTATCGAGGTTCAACTCTAAAAAAAAGTCCAAACGAAGTTAGGTTACCTGTATTGCGACGGGGTGCACTGAGAGGAAAAAAAATTGGAACAAGGACAGGACAGTTTCAACGTTTGAAGGAGAAGTTAACATCGTAATTAAACAGCTAGAAAGACAAACTACACACCCCCCCCCCCCCCCCCATTCCCTTTTAGTATCAAACCCGGAATACAATAGCATCACTTCACCACAGCACTCTCGTCTCATGCCTGCCACCGATCACAAGGGTTAACGAGAAAACCTCCCAGTGACACAGACAAATACACACACACATACGCAAATGCAACAAACGTTTCGGTCACTCTTCGAAAAAGACAAAAAAATGAAGACTCACCCACGGATCCGCGACGACGACGATGACGCACCACAACGGAGGAACAGATGTTGTCCACGACTACGAAGCAGGGAATGAACCAGACCGACTCACGTCTTGAGCTAAGCTCAAACAGACTCACGGGCACGTCCTACGAGGCGAAAACGGGGCGAAAAAGAAACGAAGTGAAACTTGGCCATCAACGCACTCTGTTCCCACATCGACACAAGGAGAAACAATTTTCATCGGGCGAAAATCGGAACGTTGGAATCAACAGTCGAGGAGTAACAAAAAAATGAAAATAAAATAAAAATACTCGACACGTGGAGCAAACATAGTACTGTACCGGGTGGCGTATCAAGTCACTTTCAACTTCTCCGAAAGCTCGACCAATTCGTTTCCAAGATCAAACACCTCATTCTTGTTCCCCTCGTCAAACTAGCAACACCCTTGTCAATCAACTCGCAGTTATGCTAAATCGCAATGAAAAGTTATTTTACGTGATGTCCAAACGTTTATGTGCCCCAAAAAAAGACAGCGTTCTAATAGCGCTTCAAAACTAAACCAACACTGTGCACTGAGATTAGCAGTAATCGAGTCTATAAAATTAGAAACAAATCAATTGAAGCAGGCAAAAAATAAAAATAAACGTGCACACAATCATCTTCAAAACGTTTTGCTCAGAAGCCAATAAACCGTTACTGCTGTAATGATCATGCGCACACAATACGAACCCAATGAGTTCTTATACAGTACTGTGCAAGCAAATTTCATCACCGTCCAGAAATCCTTTTGGACACCATGCATGTGTCCTCCATAAAAATTGTCCGACGAATCAAGAGCATTAATATGCATAAGGTGTTTATCTTAATTGACCGGGAAAACTATGAAACTTGAGGCATTCAGCAATTAAAATAAAACTGTGACACCTGTCTGAACTACAGCAAGTCGACATTGTAAAACACTGAATGATAAAAGCAGCTTCGTACTTCGAAATACACAGTAAGTTTTTGAACATGACACAGGGCGGAGCAGAAAACAATGGACCTATCTTCAAAGCGAGTATCTTACAAATATTCAAGCAATCACGTAGAACAAAACGCTGAACTAAAGCTCATTCAATTGTCTCTTGATATACTGTATGTCCCGATTCTGCGGTTTTGAGGACACTGGGAACATCAACGAAAGTATTTGAGCGGAATAAATACTAGACGTTGGCTTAAGAAGAATTTATGCAAGGGTTGTCCCACTTTCGCATGATTCTAGCATTAAGCGTTCAATACAGTATGAAATCCGTCTCACGAATTTTTCCGTTCAATTTTCCGGCGACATTCTCACCGACTGGCTGGAAAAATAATCCTTTTTTATCGTTGCTGACAAAATCTCTCTTTATTGTTGCAAATCGGTGCACTCCTGATAAAACCAAGTTGAAATGTTCCCGCGAAATTTGCTCTTCCTTCATAGATTTTTTGGTCCAGCAAATAATTTCAGAACAGACGTTCTCAGAAATACCAATTAACCCGAAGAGTGCGTCGAAGTGGAACAGAAAATTTCAAGTTCGTCGCCACCAACCTACTTTCACGTCAGCCACTCGAAAGTTCACACAAAAAATTTTAAAAATAAAAAATCGTCAGACCAGAAACATAACTCTGAACAGTGGAAAAGTTCAGCTTGACTGACCATGTGGCAGACATTTACAGTACCAAGTGAAAGGAAACACCTTCGTACGATATTCAACTATGCAAGAAAGCACGCCAAAATTTTTTCTGCGGGTTTATTTGATTCAAATGCCGAATTATAATGGACATGAACCAAAATAAACAGAGCTTTATTAAAATTTTTCAATTTCATAACTTGGAAAATTCGGGAGACACTGAAATTTAAATTTGGCGCCAATACTTCTGAGTGCACTCAGTATAATACATTACTGTACTAATGTTCCCCTCAAATTAAACTCCTTCACAAAAATCGAGACCTAGAAGAAATGATCCTAATATTGTACCAAAGGAAGATCGTCAGCATCATCTAAATTAACTTTCAAACCGAAGTTAATAAAAAAGCGGGTTCAAAAGATTAATCATATGTCACTTCTCGCCATAAAACCTTCGATGAATTAAGAAAACGATCCTCCTGAAACGCGCCAACAAGCTACGTAGTTCGTTAAAGGTATCCAAGTACTAAATGAACTTAAAAACAGGAACGCAGTGTTTGTCATCACATGACCTCAAAACAAGCGTGAAGGAAACCTAGGGAAGCTCTACTGCAGCATGCTTTCTGTAAAAAAAAAAAAAAAATCTAAGGGGCATAAGCGGGTAAAAAAGTAATAGCGGAAAATTTTAAAAAATCTTTCCATCTCCAAGTCAAACGTCCAATCCCTCGCTTGGCAACTTCGTAGCACATAACCTGCTACGAAGATCCGTTCCTTTGAAGAGGTCTGCGTACTTGACATAAGAAATAGAAAAGATCTGCCGATGAGAATACAATCCACTCGGAGTATAAAAAACTCATTTCACTGTAACATGCTCAACATGAAGAGAGCTTCGCGTAAGAATTATTTCGTCGGAACCCTATACGTACTGAACAAAACACACGTACTAGAACAGAACACAGTCAAAACATGACTTACTTTTATATAGGCTTCTTCAATTTATGAATAAGAGCTGTCACATGATCGTCTAATTAAGCAAAACGAAAGATCGTGTGAAGAAAAGTGATGAGATTGTGGAGCACGCTCTCATGAATCTTCTGTTAATTTTACCGGAAGATCAAATTTTAATTTTCAACATCAGGAAGGAAAGTTCATGAACCGATATTTTTGGAGCACCGTTAGATTACTCACCGCTCGTTTCAGAAAAAATTCCATTCGTTGATCCAATTTAAATTTACGGACGTCAAATAATCAACACGGCAAAACAATGAAGGTTGGGAACGACCGGACACGTCTTCATTTTATACTGTGCTACAGTTAAAATGACACAATTTCGGCACTGTATCAGTATATTTCAATTGTTGAAAGAACATTTCAAATTTAAATTACGTTGGACGAAAGAGGCGCCCTTCTTCAAATTACGGTACCTTACGTTATTCACAATGCTAAACTGTAGTAGCATACGTAAGCACTGAACATTCAGTTGGTCGTGATTCACTTAACTTGAACAGGGAACTCAGTTTCGAGGGTACATATTATTGTCAGCTCAAGGTAGCCTATTAAGTTATGGAAATCTTGAAGGAAGAACCACAGCTTGTCTTCTGAATATCGGGCAAATAATCTCTCGAAGAAATCGTCCACGTTTGAGTCGGAATCGTTCTTTCGATGATCCACGACCTTATTTTTCCAACATGAAACAATACGCGATTGGGTTCAATATTTTCGAACTATAACACATTTGTACCTAAAATACCTCCGAAGAGTTCCTGATAATTAAAGAAATATCCATAATTAAATATAAAAGAATCGTGAATTTGTTTAAAGAATCAGAACGCTAACGTAATAAAAATTCAACCGCGGAAAAATTGAGCAAAATCACGAAGACGGGTGAAACCATCATGCGAATACTGTACACGTTTCAGGCGAGAGTCGCAAAATGGCTGAAAGGGCACAATCTTGACTATCAGGTGACCGAATGGTTCAACTTTGAATTCTCCATCCTCGGTACAGCAGTCAAAAGAGGAACATCATTCAAGCACCACAAATTTATCGTAATTAGCGTTAAGTGGAATGCGAAAAATACCCGGACTAAATTTCAACACAGTACAGTCGAACTTCCAAGGGACCAGCAAACAAACTCGAGTTGGGGAGATGGAGGATCACTGGAAACGATAATTGATGATATTCTAGGCATAACATTGCATCTTGGATGCATCGAAAGGATGATGAACTTGGGGGCAAGTGTTCATTTGCTCTAGTGGTCTTTCACTTCCTTTCAAAACACATGGAGTTTCATTTTTCGCTCTCCAGTGTCAATAAAATGACCGAAGGTATTCAGAAAATTCTAGTCACGCAGGTTTGATTTCAGTTAGGGAGTTTTCTAATTGAATTTTTTCTACGGGAATCCAGACAGGGACTTCAAAAAACTTGACATAGGGAGGTATGTCAATGACTTACGGAGGTTCGAGTTATATAACTTCAGCTGTACTAGGTATTGAGAATGACATTATTTCAGTATCTCTCGATATTGCAGGGACTAACATATAGAAATTATAGATGAACCACCGCAGAATGCAAGTTTTCCAAAATATCCGAAGTAATATCGAAATTGACAACAATCGCGTACCTGAAGTCCCCACGTCTCATCACCGGCACCACACGCGCGGGAATCGCGGGCACTGGCGAAAAAAGACACGGTTTCTGCGGGCAAAAAGAAAAGGAGCTATCATGAAGCTGAGCGCCAACACTGGACACGCACAAGTATCCGACGTTCACGGCAACAAAGCCACTCCTTCACGTCCAATCCCGGCGTCCTAACCGCATTCTTACGCTTGGCAACTGCAGCAAACGTTCTTCAGCGATACGAAAAAGAGAACAACGTAAGCCCTAACTCTAAGTGAAGTGACTCGTCAAGGAATTTCATATGCATAGAATTCAACAAGCAAGAACGTCCGTGCGCACAGATCAAATGATGAATATCCTTTATGCTGCCAAGAGAAAAGCACCCAGGAACAAAATGATATCACCAGAAGTTTCAAGAGGTCAATTTTGTGTCGCTTCTCTAACTTTCATTTCACTATGTAAATCACTACAGAATTTTATAAGAAATAAATCTCATACACACGGACGGCACTGTATAAAAACATTCCACGAATCACCGGTTAAAATAACAGCCAGGAAGAAAGCTAAGAATACAAAAACATACAGAATAGAAGCAAACTGTAGCACTGAAATCAAGCAGTACCCAGCAAATATTATTCTTCATCATACTCAAGCATTCCTCGCGTGACAGGTTCTTTTCACTTCCCTAGCAAAGTAAGTCCTTCTCTGGAAAACCCAATAACTCGGAAAAAGGGGGAAAATGGGATGTCACGAATGAATCTCACATGCGGGTATTATTTTTTGTTGTTGAGTGCTTCACGTAATGGATGCTTTTCTCCTGTCACCGTCTTAATATGGTCACGCAGACAATGACAAGGTTTGTCACTTCTCATTCGTTCGCCATCTGGAAGAAAGTCAATCCTCTTAACGAAACTTGTCTCACCACTTAGATCAGAACTCGCCCGGTGTCTTCGCCGCAACGGGTTACCAACACATGCGAATGACTTCGTCTCCCACTTCTGTTGCGTACTAGAAACGGCTAATGACCTCGGATCTCTCGACGAACACATAGGGGCGTTTCACAACGAATAAATGTTTCCAAGAGCAAAACAAAAACAAAAAGGTGACTGAAAGACCGAAAAGGCTGGATTCTAGCACATACAAGTGAAAGGAAAATCTAAAAACGTTCCAAAAATCCAAGAAACTTTCAAGTAAGAATGGGATTCGTACCAAGACTCACAAGAATCCCAGTGAAGAGCTGAGCAGTTGGATAACTAGGAATGAACCAGCTTAATCGTGTGACAATAGCCCAGCATCACACGCAGTCATTATCCTCCGATGACAAAAAGAAGCACCTCGAACATTCGATGTGAAGCATTAGGTAACCCGATGAAATTTAGATCAGAACAATGGCCGACGCTGCATGAGAAACTTGGGAGGAGGAATTTAGAAGTTATTCAAACAAAATATTCTTTCGTCCGAAAATACCATGTATCGAAAATGGCGTTGATCAAGGAAACTCGCGTATATGCACGCCCCTGGAGAGATGCTTTCGGCTACACGGCGGAACTACACATAAAGCAGAGCAGCATCGAAGTACTCCTGAACAGCATTGGGGACTTTCTTTCAAGAGAGAAGGGATATTCCGGCGAAAATCAGAACAATGATCTGAGTCGTTCAAAAATAACCACGCAAGAGGCTTTGCAACCTATTCTACAACAGGACCATGCACGAATGCAGGATTAAGAAAACAATGCAAATGCGTATAGCCCACCGAAAACTCCGAAATTATGAATGCTATTTACAGCTTACCTAGAGCCGTAAGAAGGAATCCGTGGATTGAAATACTTGAAATGCCGCAGATTTCCGCTTCTACGAGAACACTGAACAGTTAATGAAACGATGATTCGATTCTCGCCATCGACCTTGCCTAACATCAGCACAACACAAGAATGGACACTCACAGGAAAAATTACACCAGTATTCCTCTGTTTGGATAACGGAGATTAAGCGTACCTTGCACTTGAAAGAGAAGCTCACCGCTGCAGTTCAAATTCGAAATTTCATTAGAGAATCCGCAACGACGGAGGAATAATCGACTCAATTCGTTACAGTAGCGTTTGCATTCTCGATCGTTCGACACGTGACTACGAAGCACTATTGCCATTCAGTTGGATCAAAGAAACTGTTCAAGTTCACCAGGTGTCGCATACTTCGCAGTACTGTACAATAAATACTTTACAGTATATCAGATTATATTCACATTTCGCCATTCTTTCCACTATTTCACTCCATCAGGTGTCATGCATGAGTTGCACCGCACGAAGTATTACATTGATGGTTCGGGAATTTCCAGAAAGAAGTTTCGCTCTTTCAGCTCCACCATGGAGATTCGCTTTACATCCTCTTCGAATCCATCAGCTCGGGTGGTTACGAGGGAAAAAAAAGTCCACTTTCGTCCCGGTGGACGGACTTCTCGCCGGAGCTCACCCCATATCCACACCAGTTGCATCACCGAACAGCTGAGATGGGAATTCAAAATCTCGCTCGATTACACCGACATTTGCGCTTCTTCTAAACAACTAAAAATAAAAATTTCATGAATATAACACGGCGAATGTTATACATGATGCAGATTCGTCTTTCCTTACATAAAGAGAAACCTGGGGGCTTCGCATAAATTTGGGAGCAAAAAGAAGCATGTTGAACAAGATCGGAACGCTATTGCTCAGTTGATTTGATGAGCAAAATTTATAATTAGCAATAACAGAATGAATCAAATACTATACCTAACATGAATTAGGCACGTTTCTGAATGAGAAGATTTTCGTGACAAGCCATGGTTTAATTTTTGGAAAAAAAAGACTCACAATGAATAATATATATTTTGCTCAACTTCCACATAGCGCAAACATAGATCGCAACAACACTTGCGTATTCTTCAGCGTAACATCAATGTTCCACCATTTCATTTCCAGCGTCACAATTCAATTTAACATACACGCAAAAAATAGCTATAACGCGCAGAAATCGTCTTTGTTACAAATTCAGACTCCATCGAAGTTTATAGTCATGTTCATCGGTTTGATAATAGAACAAACTTCGGGATTCTCCAGCTCGACGAGCAAATGAATGAAATTAAAGCACAACCAAAATTTTCGTGGAACAAAAACCACCGCAAACAAATTGCAATAACAAATAGAAACAATCAAATGTGCTGGATAACGCACCGATATCCGCATGGAACGCGTTCGTTTCGGAAATGAGTGCAACTCGCAATAATCACATCGCCTGTATATACGAGGTATTTCAATGAAATACGGTACTGAATAATCACGAAAATTAAATTTAGCCTCATCTGAACCACTTGGAATCGCACGGTAACCTAACCCTTAAACCAAGTGAAGATTCGGGATCACATTAAAATTAAACTAATGCCAGTCATCTGCAAAAATTCATACCACCTTCGTGACTAGAAACGGTGAGAGGGTCAGAAATGTATCCCCCAAAGCAAAAGAAACGATACGCCCCGATAAAAAAATGAAATTGTGACCTTATTTTCGTAACAATTATTAGATTCTTTGGATTTCGAACAATTTCACGTTCGTGTCGTACCAAATAGGCGGGTCCGTGTTTCTGAAAAAAGCAGTCGATTTCAAGAATTACAACAATGTCAGAAGTGACAATTTGAAATTTGAAGATCTTACCTCAAGTAAATTATACCCCAAATATAAGTTCTGAACCAATTAGTAGTGCCGGCGTTAGCTTGATATTTCCTTATCAAAATCGGATGTGGTACAGGAAGCAAACCGACTAGAGTCCCATGTTGCAAAAATCTCAAGATTTCGCTTTCATCCGTCAGACCCCTGAAAAAGAAAACCGAATAACAAAAAGTTTAGAGATCACAGCATTTTTCCTCACTTATCGATGCAGATTTTCTCGACTTGTGGTACAAGAACTTGCAGGAGCCTCATGATCGTTTGTAACGGTAATTTCTGCTTCCACGAAGACACCCAAGCTTGTGAGGGCACCCATTCACTTCTTTTCCCGGAGGATGATGATGACCCTGCTCTCGACAACGGATTCCGGAATTCACGTGAATTCGCTACTTCAGGTCTAGTTCCTTTCGTGCTGAACACAAAAAGATCGCCATCGTTTTTATGAATGGAACAGATGCGCAAGAACTGTATCGGACTACAGATGGTTAGAAACTTTCGCTTTCGACAACTAATCATTCGTGAGATGCTCTTTTGATGTAAACTCCAATCAAATACAGTACTGAAGGAAATCTAACCTTTCGGCTGGCGTTTCGGTATTTTCTGCCGAAATTTCCAGTTTCCACTGAGATACAGGTTGAATAGCTGATCCGGACGGTGTTGAAAACTCCGTTTCGGGGTCTAACAAAGTCGGATCTTGTTTAGATGTGGAATCTAGCGTGTCCACCAAATCATTTGACATTGACAGCCTCGTCAAGTCCCGCAAAGTTTCATCTGAAGGATGCGCACTTTCCTGCTCCGTCATTTTTTCTATCTCTATAGAAAGAAAGCGATCAATAAGTGTGATTGCATTTAATTTTTGGATTCAGGCTTTCAATGCAGTCAGTTACATAACACCCATGAAAAAAAAAAAAACAATTGTTGACCATATTTCCGCGCTTATCATATTTCAGTGAAATTTTTGAATTCAATTATTCCCGATAACAACTCCATCTGAAAATTTTACAGAGGACGAATAGTTCACATCACTTTAGTTTTGCGGGGAGCATTGCTACTCGAATGCAATATTCTTTAAATTTCGACACGTTTTCCGGACAATTTTCTGTTGTGTTTTTGGATTTGAAACGGCAAAAATTTCAAAGCAACTGACTTGAACCTTTTAAGAGTAAATACTGTTCTCTATCGTTCGTAGGGCCGAACATATTTTGTGAAAATTGATCCAAAAATTCGGAGCTACCCTTTACATAGATCTTTTGCATACCGAATCAGCCGCATATGCGTGTGTTTTTTGGTTCTATGATAATTACAAGTATTATTCGAGAATTTATTTTCGCTAAATTTCGAGCATCAAGACGTACTGGGTGTAGCAGCCAGGGATGCTTTCAAAGTCCCAGGCTCTGCCGGTAACGCGGGTTTGCTTCCTTCCATAGGTGAAGGGGAAGCAGGACCATGGTCTTCATCTCCGTTCTCCACTCCAGTTGTAATCTTTACAGGAGGTGGAATTGGTTTCTGGCCCGGGATCACGCCGCTTGCTCTTTTTGCTCCCGCTGCGGCAAGCGTCTTTGAAATCGCGTGGATATCCGTTGGCAAATTTGCCAACTGATGAAATACAGTGCGTTTTCGGATGATCGTGTAAACGAGGTTTGAGTTACCTTCAAAAAAGCATTATTTTCAGGAATTTTATTTAAATGGAAAGGAAAGCGAAGAGGTAGATTAATGTGCACATTGAAGCGAATGTTATGAACAACACTTATGACCCAATCCTCGTGCAAAAATTTCCCTCGAATTATCTACAATGCTAATTTTCGAGCACCTCACACGCAAATGGAATGCAATAAAAGAGGCATGCAACTCACCATCAAACTGGTATTGAATAATGTTATTGAATATCTCTAGTAAGAAGAAAACTAGATGATGATGATTGGGCGCTGCGAATAGGAACCACGGAGTGGAAAAGGCCTCCAACAGATGCAATAATTTCGTGCTCGCAACCATCGACATGGTTTTCAAGTAAGGCGAAACTGAAATAATTGTAAAAGCACCATTCAGACATAAAACGGGACAATGTTGACAACAATACGATTCTCGTACCATTGACTAAAATTGTCAACAAACAATCAAACAGCGGCTGCAGTCTCTGATGTCCAGTGGTAATGATTTTGTGGAAGACGATAACGAGGAGATCGGCATGAGTGCCCGTGAAGACGGGAACGTCCATCGGCACCGATGCAGAAAAAGGCTTGTTCAATCGAACACCAAAGTTTCTTTCTCCACTCAGCAGGAGCAAGATGAAGACTCCAATGTGCATCAGGCCTACTCTCGCTGAAATGAGAGACAAACATATTCAATACATGATAGTCTTTGGAAGTTGATCAACCGAGAAAAATGAATCGTCCAAAAAGTCGATCTGAATAGACCAGGAGAGCTTTGTTCAAGTCGCGATGTCTTCAAGCACATTTTCGCTGTAAATTAGTATGTACATTTTTTAACCTTGATTTTCCTTTGAACTGAGACACGATTAATTATGGTATTTGGGTTTAATTATAGTTATAGAGAACTAGTAAGATTTGTACGACCAGCATGTCAGCAATACGTCCACGCATTCCACCCAAAATCGATAAATTAAACTCAGAAACTTGAAGCACGAAGAACAGTAGATTTAAACTTGTGCCAAAAATATTCGCCACATGATCTCACCTTGATCAGCTCTTGAATCATTCAAGTGATACAAAATAGGGACCAAAATATCGAGCACTTCGCTGCTTTTGAGCACGTAGAACATGAATTTCTAAAACCACAAGAAAAATCATAGTCATCATCTGTCACACAATATTTCAGGAGGGCGAAAGAACCTTGTTGTATTCGCAGAACTTCCAAAACAAGACCATGAGTTCCTGATGGAAGTGAACTTTCTTCGCAGAATTAGGCAGATACGTTTGTTGCAGAGGATTGTTCAACAATCTGGTGAATCCATGCAGAATGAAGGCAAAATCCTCATCTCGGTGAATCCTGCTCAAGTAGTTGATGAATAAGTTGTCCGGCGAAGAAATTTTCTCCTAAAAACCAATTTTCATAGAATTTATGGTACCGTACAGAACTAGAAAATTAGTAATACTGTAATTCATTATGGAAGGGGGGGGGGGGGGCAAGAGCATCAATTATCAACCTCATCAGCGTCTGTATCATCAGAAGCATCCTGATCCGTAGACCCAGAGCTCGAGTCGTGATCCAATACCACAACAAGAAGCTGAAGTGCAGTTTCCACCAGCGGCTCTCTCGAATCGCCAAATATTAAATGATTATACGGCACCATACTGGATCCGATACTGTTCGGGTTGTATCCGAAAACGATGTTGATGAGCGAAGCGAACAACGGAAGTGCATGTCTGTTCTCTGGAGAGGTGAAGTGCACAATCCACCTGTTCGGCTTCCATGATTTTTGATCTAAAAATTGGATAGTGGAATATTTCCGTGAACGCCATACGAAGCTGAAGTGTAATTTCATGTTTTGCAGTAGTGTAATCGCAACCACTTGAAAAAAATTTATTGATCTTTATAGAACCTCACCAACTTGCCACACATAAAAGGTTTAAATTTGCCGAATTTTGTGGAAAAAACTCTTTCCTGCCCAAAGCAGCAGCTCATCAATAAACATCATTCAACAGATGAAAAATATATTTTGTGATAAGAAAACGTAAATATACTCGATAAGAATCGAACCAAGAAAAAAATTACCGGAAGAAGAAGTGTACATAGTCTCGCCGAAGCAGGCAAGAAGTAACTTGAGTAGCTCCATTCGATTCGCGTCATGCTGACGATTCATGGGCGGAGTAGCTGCGAATCCGACACCAGGGGCCCAAATGTACTCGCAGCTATCAATGGAATGCAGGTCTTCATGTCGATCCTAAAATTATTTGTTAATTGAAAATTATAATATCCAAAAACAATCGGGCAATTGATCCGTACGTTGTTTCATGTACCGTAATTATTTTTGTTTACAGTACTTACAGGTCCAGATTTCTTGGACGATTGCACAGTGAAATCCGGACAGAAGAGCAGATCCTGCACGAAAAAAAAATTAAACCGCTGCTTTGAACATTACCGAAAGAAGAGTAAAATGTCAACAGACCGTCACAGCAGTAAGGAGACTGTATGCTAAAGCAGTTCCTTCAGCTGGTGGTTCACTGGCTGCACCGTTCTCATCTCGGGGAAGGTTCGACCAGAAGAACAAGCGCCACTCATCGTCTTCAAAAATGTACGGCAACAAACGTGTCAGCAATCTTGCACAGTTCAGCACTAGAGTAGAAAAGCGAAGAACGACATAATTTCAGCATTAAAAATGCGAACTTCGAGGTACATGTGGAGTACAGTATTTCGAGCTCCGCGACATGCATGACATTGAAAACTTGAAGATAAGTAACGGAGAACACTGAAATCCCCACCAATGGACCGAAAAAGTACTAAGTACAGTGGAATCCAAAAAAATGGACGCTTCACACCATAGAATTCTGAACAGACTCGGATTGCATCGGATAGTAGACCCACACTGGAATGCTCACATTGAAAAAAATGGTGTGAAAAATCGAAGATGCTATGGAAAATGGGGCTACCAGATTAATTTTTTTCTGATATTGTTCACGTAGAACAAGGTTTCCTTGTTTTTGATGTTGGTTCAGGACATTTCTGTTGAACGACTCTTCCAGGGTCGGTAACCTATCAAACATCTCTTATACAGTACGTTCGAAGTTTTAAATTACTCGACTGAAGAAATTTTTGGATTCCCCATAGGAAGAGGTTAAGCCCATGAAGTAAGGCACTAACAAAATTTCCCGTAAAGCTACTCCCTGACATCGGTTCAAGAAACCAGACCAAAATTATTTATCACAAACCACACAAAATCTAACACAATTCCGACGAAATCTACGCACAAATGAAGAAAACTGAAGTTGAAGCGTAACGGAGCATCAAATCCAACCAAACAAAAATCAAAATATTTCCAAAAGCGTGAACGAACCTATGTGTTGTTCTTCAGCAGTAGACAATGAAGAAGACTCAGCAGATCGCACTAGCTTCTCAACAGCTTTATAACATAAAGTTGCTAAATTCGACGGGATTTCTTCCCTTAGAGCCCGCACTTCTGGACCTGGTATCAAAGTGAACACATCGGACATGCATTGTATACTGCTCTCGCACCAGAACTGGTTCCAGAAATCTTCATCGCCAGGATCTACAGGCTGTCACGAGAAAACAAGACGTTTGATTCAGTCGCTTGGGTACAGAATCAATGACATACTCACTTGGGTTTTCGATGTCAGTTGAACAACAGCTTTTCTGAAATTTATCTTCGTCTCTGCATTTCCCATGGTAATGACACAATCAAAGCATCATAAAATTGCCTGTCATTTCGCAAAAAATAGTGACTCAAATGAAGAATGCGGTTGAAGAACACCGTAATATCAGTGAACCACAGTCCAATTCGAAGTTGTATTTTGCATCGCCCATTGGCTCACTAAACAGAAAAATTCTTTCGTAACCGATTAACAGAGAAGAGGGATTGCACCACTGCGAGACTAAAAACGCGAGGGCTTCGAAATTTTACAACTCGTCCAAAAACGGCACATTTGTTAGGTTCCCTACTGCTCCCATGCTCGCCTTTCCACTGGTTGCTTTCTTCAACAGCTGCAAATGGAATGTAAGATAAAATTATTGTACATGCATTTCCATTAAAATATTAAATTTGTTCAACTCAAGAATTTTCCCAGTTTAACTCACGTTGTTCACATCGCTGGTCGTAACCGAGTCGATCAGGGATTGTAAATCGGAGGCGGCATGAACTTTCTTGGTGACAATGGAAATCTCGCCAGTTAATTCCGTGAAACCAGCAGGAGAGTCGTTCATCGCCCAAATCGTGGACGAGAGCTGATTCTTGCCTCGCTTGACATCCGCGTCCGAAATCGACCCTTTCAGTGCCGACAACGCCGCCTTGAGAGCCTGAAAAACAAAATTACAGTATAACTTTGAATAAGGCGACAGTCGAACGAAGAATCGCAGTTAGAGAAAAAAATATGGAATGAAGGACGAAGAAAAATAAAACGGGGAGAAAATCTTTCACCTTTCCAGCATCACCGGCCCCAGTGCTGAGTACCAGTCCGATGAGTCCAGAATCCGAGTAGCTGGCGTTCAGTCCGGTAACTGCATAGGCATCAGTGACACCCTTAACTGCCTGTTGTAATGGGGCTGCTCCGTCGCCGTGAAGAACGTGCGGCCCAGTGCCGAGGGCCTGCTGTAACACTGCAGCTGTTATGGCCTTCTTCGGGTCATTCCAACCAGCCCCCTCATAGGCCACTGCAACTGAGGTGGACGAGCCTCCGGACTCGATACGAACTTCCCCACCGCCGTATTTACCAGATGACGCAACTCCGTCTCCGCCGGCCAGGGGCAAGGCGGAAGCGAAATCTTCGAGCAACGCGTGATCCACTCCGACCCCGACGACGGCCGCCCGCTTAGTCGTGAAGGTTTCCTCAAGAAACTGCGCCATCTGAAATTGCGTTTTGTAAATACAGTAAAATTTTGTTACGACTAACTTTTGGGGACTTGAAAAACAGTTTGTTATACTGTACTGAATAATTTATTACAACGAGATTCTAAGTTTTCAAAATTAATGGCTGGAAAACATTTTCACATCAGAGCTGCCTATAATTATAGGGTACTTTCCTGTTATCTCAGTACCCATTTTTCTTTGTCTCGTGAATTCAGTATTCGTGCAATGAAAAATTAGTTAATCACGTTAGTTGAAGAGAAAAGGAACTACATCACTACCATCCAGACAAATAACCCAACTAATAACCTAACCACCTCCCAAAATCAGTTTCTGCTTTCATTGGGTTTCTGCTGAAACTGATTTTGTTAATTGAAAGATAAACATAACCTGACCTAACCTAACTTTACCTAAGCACCTGCCAAAATCAGTTTCAGCAGAATGCGGAAAAATGAAATTCACAGTTTCTGGTAGGTGCACGGAAAGTAGGTAATGAGATAACAGGAAAGTACCAATTATAGTATCCCCTGTAATCCATTGCATCATTATATGGCATTAAGGATGATGAATGGAACGACTCGGAAGCAGGGTTGTCATTGATTCTTCCCGAGTCCAAAAATACACAAATACAGTAGTAGATATCCAATCAGTGATTTGAATTGATGACCGCTCAATTTTCTGTCCGATTTTATTTTTCTCGTGTCTTCCACTTGGCGAAATTAAATTTCTTTCGAAGATACCTTTTAAAACGCATCCTTACCGTGTTGGGGCAAAGATGTGAGATGTTGTGCGCAGGTGCGTAAATCGAATTCCCGAGCCCCTGTCCGCGATACGCAGCCTTATGCAGCAGCTCGAGGACGGCGACTTCATTCGAGTAGCACGCTGAAGCCAGTTCCACGCGAAGCCTCGGCAGGTTGTCAGACAATTCCCAGGGCTTCAATCCAGGATTGACGGAAGCCTCGCTCAAGTACTTCATCGCCGTCGGAAGGTAGTCCTTGACGCAAGAAACGTCGTAAATGAGGTATTCTCGGGATCCAGTGCACGTCAAAGAGGCGCCGATCTGGTTCAGATTGCGTACAATCGAGATCTGCGACGCGCTCTTGGAGCCCAGCCCAGCAATGATGCGGCACATGTGGCTAGCACCCACGGATTTCGGTTTTTCGTAGCGGGAGCCGGCTCTACAAAAAAATGGAAAAGGTAACGAATTTAGGAATCATTACTGTGACGTCCCAAATACTGTAGTCTTCATCTTCGAAATCTTGAGTTACTTAAACCATCGAAATGGTTGAATCGGCCAACTGCAGCCGCAGGACTTCAATGCACATAAACGATATGAACAGTATAACGAAAAAATTTCATTGGTGCCAATAATTTTTTCTTTCTCTGCCGGGGTTCAGTTTTAGGTAACATACTATGTTAAGTGAACTGAAACTCCAGCTTTTCAGCCATCATGTCATCTGCTAAGCAAGTAATTTCGGACAAATTATAAGATTTCACGGAACGAATCGAAGAACAGAACTTCATTATTTCTTTACCAAGATAAAATAATGCATTCATTTTGGACCATCTGTAATTTGAAACGAACTTCGGTGATCTTGAATAGGCGTATTCTTAATGTTGTTAGATCGATACGTATAGCAAATTCACAGAACTTATTCCGCAGTTTCAAGCGGTTTTTTTTTCAGAATTGAGCAAGACTTTATAACTAAGGATACTTATTCGGGCTCGAGTGGACAAGGCGCAAACAAACCTTTCCTTGACGAGGGATTAGATACTGGGAATCTCAGGACTTTCAAATTCCCCAGAACTATCTCGAGAAGTCAATTTGCAGAAGACAATGAGTTATTTACATCGTGATTCACGACCAGTATTCCCAGTATGTGGGATAATGTCCCCTGATTTGCCTGACCCCGATAAAAAATAAACTCAAGTAACCAACATACCTCAACAGGAAATAAATAAAAATACATATCAGGGGCAAAATCATCAACGCAACAAAAAAGATCATGGGAGTCTTGAACGTAAAAATTTAAGAGAAGGAGAAAAATGGGTGAACGTCTTTGCTTAAAAATTCAAACACATACCTGATGGCAATGCTGACTCGGGAGATTGGGCTCAGACATTCCGTAGAGGCGACGATAACTCCAGAAGGGGTAGTAGAAGATTTTACCTCTCGCGAAATCTGAGGGGCTGAGGCAGCCTTGGGTTTAGCTGCTGCTGCAGCACTGAACATGCGCTGCAAAACCCACATCCGTACAATTTAGTCCGCCAATTTTTTCAATCAGTTATTAAATGTTGGAATACTCACTGCAGTCGGGCGGAGAATCGGAACGTTCAAAGCCATGACTTCGAAGAGACGAGAGAAATTTCACAACAATAAAAAGAAAACAGGATTTTCTTAGGGACCGCGCGAACAGCCTGTAAATTTGAAACATACTGTATATGTCTGATTTCAACTTCTCGTGAAGCCAAATTTAAAACACAGGGCGCGACAGTTCGAATGAATCAACTGCTACATGCGTTTCGACAGACAAATCGACAGTTCAACACCAACAAGTCGAAAAGGATTCACACGAATCCTGGCGTATCACTAGAAACACTGAAGCAGGAAAAAACCGAAATACAAGGCTGGGAAAAAATAAAATTTTTAAGCATCACGTGGACGGGTCACCATACTAACATGGAATCTCTTGAGCAAGTGAAAAAAAAAATCCCAATCGGAATTGCGGGACCCATAAATCGAAAGTCTTTTGATGCACGCAAAGCGGTCAGATTAATAAACCGAATGAGCAAATCCACAAACTTTCGGATCATTAACTCACCCCAATGATAATCTTTCGAGTCCTTTCAAAAATTATTCCCTTTCACAAAAGTAAACCTGCTCACACTAGTGAAACCACGGCGACATTCCTAAAAATAGGTTTTAAAATATTCTAATTTTCTCCTTTAGAATTGATCATATCTCGTATTCCCGAGCATTCCAAATCAACAATACAGCCTATGTTATTCCTTGTAACGATTAAGCCCCCCCTCAAAAATCAAATCTTACGAAATGGCATCCATCAAGCATGTGTTACCATCCAGAAAATTTCTCGGACCAAGGAATGTTTTTTACCCCGAAAAATAATCGATTTTACTTCCTTGCATTTTTGATCAACGACTTATGTTCATTCATTCGCCTTAATAAAGGAGATTCAATCGGACAGTATTTGAAAAAAAATCCGTAAATGAGAAGCTCGCGTAATCACGGATTTCTCATAAATAAAACTGATCTGTCATAAATTAAAAATTACACAGAGATACAGCCCTACTAAGTATTTCACAGGAACGGGAAATTAATTTGAAGAAATTGCTCATTCCGAAAATTTTCTTCGGCCATTTCGCATTAAGAAACTTGCTCCCAAGCATGCATTGCATTAAGATAAGCAGGAATGCGAGGTGTAGCCCTTTCACCCAGACCCCTTTTTGCTACGCGCCATTTCTCCTGAAAGCACAATGACGTCATGGACTAGCATCGGATAAAAATAAGATTTCAGCGGTCATAAAATTTGATACGATAAAAAACCTCCCACCTGACTTTTCAAAGGGGGAGACAATGATCTTTCCGGAATATCTTTTCTTTTCCGTATAACACAAAATTTCTCCAACCCATCACGGAAGGACAATTGCGCATCGAGGGAAATAAAAATACCGTCCTTTGGAGTTCGGACGCTCACACTAATGAAATTCGGGCTAGGAAACGCAATTGTTTTCCTTTTGACTGCAAAATCAAGGGTCTGGGGCTTTGGAAACAAAAAAAGCTTGCTGGCTTTCACGGTCAGTAAACGTTGATTTTTCGGGTGATCAGGGCACGACACATGTGACAGGTGGACAGCGTAGCCGAACAAGTGACGCACGCACCGTGCCCGCAAATGAACACCACGTTTTTCCGCCGTTCCATACAGATTGAACAGGTTTGGACCTCTTCCATCTCAGCTATCCGCTCTTCTAATTCTCGCAGACGACTCGTTATCACTTGACCATGTTCGCCGCTTTCCGAGGCGACGGCATCCACATACTTTTGAGTGTTCATGCCATTGAACCTGTGATTGAAATTTAAAAATTAATATCTCAATCCAGAAACTTTAATTTTCGACCGAGGTGGCTCGGAATGGAGCTTAGACAAAAAACTGCTAAAAATTTCAAATTTCCGACGAGGCCTATAGCAAAAACCACGTCACAACTATAGTTCAGGATGAACAAAAATCCCGTGTGATATAAACACAGGTTGAATCAGAGACAAATTGAGCAGGGAAAATTCCTAGCATGAACTAACAGCATTTAAAAAAAAAACCTGCAAAATTCAAAATAACTACGTATATTTTTGATGCCATTCCAGATGTTTCAGAGGCGGAACCAAAAAAGTTTGGATATTTTAAGCTGATAAAAAAAATATTACGAAACCAAACCGCTTCACTAAGGTGAAGATTCTGAACCTGATTTCCTTCCTTTTTAAGTTCATGCAAGAAAAAACAGAATCTCACTTGAAAAAACACAAACAGAAATGTTAATTTTCGAATCAGAACAAATGAACAAATTTGGAGAACGAAAAATACAAATAAAATCTTAATTTGAAAATTATTCGCCCATACTTCATGTAAAATGCTTAGTTAATAAAAACATCTCAAGATTTACGCAGACTGTTTCAAAACATGAAGTCATTATTTTGAACTCCAATCCCTCTTATGTTACGGTCGGATACGACGGATACTCTGAAATTATCCAGAAGCTAAAAATACTATAATCTTCATGATTTATTACAGCATACGTCACAATGTGAAGTTCGTGAATTTAATATACATAAAGTCAGGACTCACTGATGTCGAAATGGTCGATCATTCTCCTTCCCCGGAGCACCGCAGTTCACCGGTCGACCATCAGCACCAAGCTTCCCATCAATTTTCAAACCACACTTTAAACACTTCTTCATCTTGATCCCACAGTCAAAGCACGCAATCGCATGCCCACACGCCAGGAAAGTCAGCGCAGGCGGCTCCTCGCAACACACTATGCACTCTGCCAAGTCGGCAACCAACATCGTCGCCACTTCCGGGGCCGCCTCTTCCACCCTAGATTCCGAATCGTCTTCGCTTCCCGGGTTAGAAGCCGCGCGTTGGTACGACAACAAAAGATTCTTCCATGACTCGTTCGGCACAATGTCCGTCGAGCACTTTGCGCTGTGATTAGCCAGTGTTAAAGAGGCGCCTCGCGACGCCAACAGACAGGCAACCGCAAACGCGTTCAAAGCTTCTAGAGAAGCGGAATCCGTTGGAACGTCTTCAGACACTTGCTGTAGTATCTGAAAACAAACGAAACCATTCATTTATTACCAGGTAAGCTTCCAGAAGCTTACCAGAATCGGCTAAGACTAAAATAGACCGCTAGAAATTATGCTCATTAGCCTCGATTTGAATGAATAACACGCGAATGACAATAGCTTGGCACAAATTGAATGTAACCTAGGGAAAGATAAACTAACCACACATACCCTTCAGGAAATACGAAGAAATTCGACACTATTGTCGGCGAACATAAAATTTACAAATGTCCGCCCATTCGTTAAAAGAAAAGTTTTGAACATTCATTTGGAACTGATAATTGTAAAATGCTCTATTTTGTAATACCGTATTAACTCAAATACCACACGCACCTTTTTTTCAAAATTGACTAGAAAAGGGGGTGTGCGTTATGAAGGCGGGTATAAATTGTTTTCGAAGTTCTCGGAGTGCGCGCTATCCAGTATTTGATACAAATGGGACATTTCGGACCAATTTCAACAGAAAAACTTGACGAAAATAATTAAAGACTAAATGACTTCAGGATCAATTCATGTCTTAATTCAAATGTTGGTGTTCTTATTTCTAAAATATTGCAGTTTTAGAGTCTTTACAAATGGGGTTCGCGTCTTCCTTGAAAGCGCGTGGTACTCGAGTAAATACGGTATTTATTCGAAAGATCACTTCGATAAACATTATTATTAGAAAAAATAAGATTTTAACCCGAAAATTTCGTGTGCGCGCCCAACGTGGGGATAAATATGTTTCGCAAATTCCACACCAAAACAAAGAAGTTTGCTCTCGAGGGCTCGTGGTACCCAAGTGAGTATGGGTATTTATGTCTAGGATTGACTTACCTCCATGAAAGTGAGATTGGCGACAGGTGCGTTTTCAGGAGGACACGCCGGGGCCCGACAAGCAGGATTAAAACCGATGATGCTTCCCGCGAGGGCCAGGTGAATGGCGGTGTCGCCTCCGTCGTCATCGACGGCATTCAGCAGACTTACATCGCCGCCCGAGGCACTCGCCAGGAATTCCACCAAATTTCCGTGTCGCTGTCCGGAAGCCAAGTGGAGCGCAGTTTGGCCGCGATTCGTGCGTGCGTCCAGGCGACACCGGCCGAGGCTGACTAGGGACCTGGCCACGGATAAGTGGCCATTTAACGCGGCCAGATGCAGCGCCGTGAATCCGTCATCCTTCCGCGCATCGACTAGCTGGCGAGAACATTCCAGGATTTTTTCCACAGCACTGCGAAGAAACATTCAAAGGGTTTTCGAAGCGATCCGATTTGGGATAGTATTTCGGAGTAAACTCAACCGCGGGTAAAATTCTTAGAATTAGCAAGTTTGGTCGATAATACGCTTCCTTATATACCAAAAAACAGCTGCTCATAATCGGAAAGAAACAACATGTACATGCAGTCCTTCTCCATGCGACCTGAGATCCCGAATCCCAAATTGTACACGGCGGAACTATTTTAGGAAGACGCAAAATAATCCAACATGCCTAAATAAGCATTATTACTTAGAGCAGTGTTCCTCAACCTTTTCAGGGCCCACGTACCGATGAATTTCCTCTTTTTACGGACTGCCACTGTCTTTCTGAAATTTCAGCTGAAGATAACAGACTTCATTATTAATTTTGATGAATACGCAGAAGAAAATTGTCCGCAGACAGGCAAAAAAACTTCTGCACGGTTTGCAGGTCAGTGATCTAGAAAAACGTGTACAGGCTACCGCTACAAAAAATAAAATAACCGAGAGGATAGCTGCGAAAAGCGAAAAAATTCAAAATGTCAAGGTTTTCACCTGTTGTTTCCATCACGCGCCGCCAGATGCAAAGGATTGAAACCACGCATATTTTTAACACTCAGATCACAACCCGGAACTGCTATCAACAGGCCCAGGATATCCGCACTTCGCTTGCTCACTGCATCGTGCAAAGCGGTATCCCCGTAAGAGTCCCGCATATTCACGTCGGCTCCACTCCGCAGTAAGACCCGCACGCACGCCGAAAACTGTTTGTTGACGGCAACGTGCAAAGCGGTGCATTGAGCATTATTGACCGCGATCACATTCGCATCTCCCATCGTGAGAAGAAGGTCGATCACTTCCGGCTGATTCCCGAAGGCTGCGTAATGCAACGCCGTGTCCCCTTCATCATCAGCTACATTCGCCGCTCTAGCGGAAGAGCCGAGGAGAAGGCGAACAACTTCTACGTGTCCTTGATGACTGGCGACCTTTCGTGGAAGAAAATGTTAGGATTATTTCTAAGGAAAACTTTCTGAAGGCTACTTTCACTCTGGAGGTCTAGGAATGACCTTGGAAGTTCACGGTTTCTCGCAATTTAAAATGTTGTAACATTTTTGGGGATGTCCTTTTTATGGACTTCTCCATACTTTTCCTTACACAGTACAAGTAAAGGGCACTTCAACTCGCTAGAGATGGGAAATCATTTACAATTTTTAAAAATTTTCACGAATACCGTATTTGCAATTTTTTTTTACAATTTTAGAAGCTCAACGACTAGTTGATGTTTACACTACTGTATTCGCATATTTGTGCTATTTCCGTAAATATAAGCACCCATTTTACAATGTCAATCACACGAGCAACAACATAAATGGAAATATTTCGTCTTTAGAAATACAGTAATATCTAAACGTTATTTTTTTTAGTTGAGCATTCAATACTGTAATACGACATCGAAGTTAACTACGCTGATGAAGAATGTCTTGAATAATGTAGATGTCCTTTTTTTACCTTTTATTGACACAGTTAATCCTTATCTGGGGAAACCTGAATTTAGAAATTTTAGGTTCTTGAAGGTCAAAAAACAAGGGAAGTAAGTGGTTGCTCATTGATGGAATTTCAATTTTGTGCGGATATCTAGGGGGAGGGGGATGGTGCTTATATTCTCGTAAATACAACACTTGGATTTTGAAAAAAAAAAAATAAATTGAAAAATTTACCTGTAGTGCAGTTTTCCCGCTCACGCGACTATTGACCAATTCAGGACACCTTGCCAAAACTTCTCGTAAACTCGCAACGTCCCCTTCAGCGGCAGCTCGCATAGCACGTTCAGCAGCTGATGAGCCAGTGGAATAACTCGCAACGGAAGGCAATGGATCTATACAAAAAATGGCATACAGTATTGAAAACTATTCTCATTGTGATACAGTATGGAAATCACGAGTTCGCTTGAAAAGAGTATGTCTAGAAAACCCAGATGAAGCTAGCTAAGATACTGATATACACTCATGGTGGCAGGACACGGTTCATGCGTTAGTGCTGAACTAAGCTTACAAAAACACGAATAATCTAGAAATGTTTGAATGACACTTGCGTCACGGATGACGGAACAAGAGAAAAGAGATCTGAATTTTCTGTAAACAAATTCTCAACAAGTATTGCGATGCCACCGAGTAAATTTTTGCTCTTTTAAGGACATATCCCAATACGAATCATTCACCAGTAATCCAACAGACATTAGCGAGATAAGGACCATTTTCCTGAGGATACCATCAATTTTCCACCTCATCTATTCAAATTTATACCTAATAGTCCCGAGGATAGCTACAGTACTTTTTCCCCAGGATCATACCCTTCTACTGAGTTGTTCGACCTGTCTCAAACATAATGCGCTCCAAACTTTTGGAATACTGTATTCCTATTATTATGGGTACAGTAGCGTTTGGTTTACCCCGCATAAAAAAATCACTTACTGCGATGTTGCATGTGTTCAGATTCGACTCCTATCACCGAACTCTGTGACGCAGGCGGATCTTCGCCAGCACCAACAGCGATCAACGATGGCATCGAATTGGAAATGTCCACGGAAGAGCCGGGAACAAGCGTAACACACGCTGGATTCAGAGTCCAAGTAGCGCCATCTACACAGACACGCAAGTCCCGATCAGGGTAAACCTTTTGAACGCGACCAATTTTGCCCAAAGCTTCTCGCATAGATTCATTCCATTCGCCATGTCCTCGTTGCAGTTCCATGGCGAGACTCCGATCCGTGATCACCCGCACAACGTCATTCACAGCGAATTCGTGCGGGGCTTGGGTCAGAGCCAAGGGATGGAACGTCCATTTCAACCCAGCTAAAAATTGGACGCGAACGTCTCCCCTGTCCGTGTTTCTGTGAACTACACCCGTCTTGCCAGCGACATCTGCCATTTTAGGATTCCAACCCCCGTGACCCTCCGCTAAGGCTTTCAACTGATTCACGTCGCGTATGACTGTCACCTGCGGAAAAAAACAAAAGAAGGAAAAACGAGATACCGGTATTATACATTGTGCCTAGGTGGCGTAGGTAAAACAAATGCACGGCACTAGACTTGTTGCTCAGATACATACTTCCTACCGCTTCCCTTCACATAAACTTTTGTTTCAACCAACAAATATGCTTCAAGTCTTCAGAACATCGCCAGCTAAAACTGTAGAGTGTGTAGACGAACAGGGGACCAAATATTTTTATTTTCTGAAGTTTTCAGACCTTTCCAGTACCTAAACTAGTCAAACTAGCTACTGAACCGAATTAGTTCGACTTCGTGAAATAATGACAATTACGCGATTATCGAACATCGTATTGCCGCTCATCATCGACGGTGAGAGTGCATCAGAAAAACCAATTTTCTTTCTGTAAGGACATTTACACAGCTGGTCATTGCAAGCATTTCCACATAAGTGCAGAGTAATGTGAAAATTCATTCAAACAAAGTTCAACTTTACCAGCAAATGTTCATTTGGGTTTTAAGCAGTTTTCGACTTTCTCTTGCTCCCTCTACTTCGAAGCAAGTTTTGTTTAAATCATAAGTAGTTAAAAATTCAATAAAACGATTGCACACTTATCAGAGAACACTTTTCAAAAAATTCCGAACTTCAACTTTTGAGGGGCAAAAAAAAAATCCATGTCATTATTCACATTCCTGGGCGATTTATGAAAGGAACTGATCGCGATCAACCGACCGCGTCTTCAGCAAGACATAATACTTCAAAGGTTTGAGAAGACCAAGAAATACCGCACGAGTACTATAGAACGAATGCGAGTTTTGTGGTACAGATACGCTGCAGTAATATGTGCTTTCAAAGTGAAACTTTTCAAATACTGTACTCGAAGAAAGTCTAAGAACTCATGACGTCCAATGAAACGTTAGAATTTTACCAAGAAGTTAGTTAAGAGAACACTGAAAGAAAAACGAACATTACCTTTTCTCCTACGATGAACCTTGTCGTGGATTCTATCGGGACTGGAGGCGACTGCGGCGAGGTAACTGTTACTGCGGCCGGTGCGGCTGATGCAGGGACGATTCGCGCTTGTGAAGAAACTGCGATGGTGGATGGGAAACCGGAAACAACGCAAGACCCGAGCACTGGAAGGTGATCTGGATAATAGAATCCGTTCTTTGCGCCTGTTACAGTTGTCAGGTCCACTTTTCCCTTGTGTCCGACGCGGTAGACATTTGTAATGCCGGAAGCCCAGATTACATTTGCTACTGAACGACCGGACTCTCCATCCCAGCCACGAATATCCAACACGCGGCCGACTTTCCCTTTGCCTCCGTCTTGGTTACCCCAATCCCAATCGGGCCCCCGCTGAACACGAGCGCCAACAAAAATCCCTTGCATAACTACTCGTGTAGCTCCTAATAATAATCAGTTGATAAGAAAACTCAAGAAATACCACACACGACAAGCACATACCTGGCTGGCTGCTCCTTCCACCTGCTCCCCCCAATCTCCTGGGGCCAACTTCGATTGGCCGAGAACCAGGGACATCTTGTCGTGAAAATGCATGCTTTGGATCGTGCTTATCGGCCATATAGCAAGGTGTGCATAGATCATAGTCGTCACAGACTATGCAACGCCATCGGAATCCTAGGACGCCGCGGGTTTTGCATGCGTCGCAGACGATGTTACCGTGCCTAACCCCAACAGTAGCGTTGTCGACAACACGAAGATCGTAAGCATCTTGATAGCCGACTCTGTAGTTCGTTTTGGTCCCTCCGTCCCATCGCACAATCACGGTGTCGCTAGGAGAACTGGCTCCACTGCGTCCGATCTCGACGACTGTTCCTACACAACCTTCGCCACCGTCTTGATCACCCCATTTCCAGTCTGGTCCTCGAACAACGCGCAATCCAACTTCAGCTGGAATCATGTCTTTCAATTGGGCGATTTAAGAGTTTGAAAAACACACAATCTATACCAAACGACATCAACATTTGCATTCACTCGCGGACCTGTAGGACAGTATGAAATACAGTACATGAAGTCGACACCCTGTTTACATGGGCGAAGCAGAATCTCAGAAATCGACACAGTAAGAGATCACACCGGCGCTAACTACACATTGAAGTTACTGTATATCGGAAGATCCTAGCAACTGGAACAGATGGCATTATTCATCACCAAAAGCGGGCACCACGGAGGGCTAGCAATCCAATTGAAAGGAAGTTCCGCTGGCACGAAAGCTTTCCGCGTTCTCCCCGAGCGTACAGTTCTCACATAGTAGGACAATCTCACATTCACATGATCAGTACTCTACTGCGTTTCGCCAGAAATCCTGCGAACATAACAGCTGCATCACATGCTTGTTAGGTCAACTCAATGAACGGAAGTTATCACGGGCACCCAAACATTACTGGAGTTTCCAGCAGTAGACACTTGCACAACTCATATAGATGTCCCATAGAAATTTTGTTTAATCACTGATACAATCAGGAAAATGAAATACAATTGGTCTTTGACGATCAGCACAATGATTATATCCTGTCCATGACAACATCAATCACACAACCACAACATACTGTAATTCATTTATCTGAATTCTGAAGGCATATATAAACCTCATCCTTAACCATCTTCTAGCTTTTCTATATCTAATGAATGAAGAGGAGTTCCCAACCCGCATTGCATCTGCTGAATATAAAATAAATTTATTTATAGTTAGACCTATCTAAGTTGAATTTGAAGGGGCCAACAAAACTTCAACTTGCTTATAGAGGAGATGAGGTTTTGAGTTAGGGAGAAAGGTGAGATAAATCTTTGGGTTGGCAATGCTGGATAAGACGAAAACAGCAAGAAAAAAACCTTTTACTGCAGAAGTTTTTGACTTGGAAAGGTTCGAGAGTTGAAGAGGTACAGTACAACTATATACAGTACATCAATCCCTTCGGACATTCTGATATTGCGGCAGTCATACTTCTACACATGCAGGGTTTTATGCATTATTTTAGCTTTTGAGCTTGAAAAATGTAGTCTTTCAAAACAAATGCATCATTAAAGCGCAGAGGAATATACATGTTCGTATTCAGAGTACTGATGCAGCATAATGTGGAAGTGATTTTGAAAAACCTCTGATTTTCTTCTGTGTACTAAGTGAGCAGAGCGAGCTAACTATTTTTCAGCCTTTAAAATAATTAGAATTATAAAATGAGTTCCCGAATTTTCAACATCGTGTCAGTAATCAAGTGACTTTTATAAGAAACGACTCATAGAATGCGGTATTGTGGATCAAACTTTATTCTTTTGACCATTCTCGGTCAGATGTCGTTAATCATCATGTTGGTTCGCTTCACGCGCGACTGTGACGCAGAATTTCGAAGATTATTGTACATTCCAATAACGTACTGTGCTAATGCTTCTCATCGTTATATTTTCTCCACAAAACGATCACTGTTCAAAGATACCTGAATTAATTTAGAAGCGTGAAAGTGGAAGAACCGAAACCTATGTAGAACTATACCAGTGAGCTAAAGTGTGAAGAAAAAATTAAAACCCGACATGGTTTTTTCCTCCTGTATATTAGCTGATACTGAGAGAATGCACACACAACCAAAGCAGGCGTAATTCTAAAAAACCGAAAATAATTCCGTGATTTCGCGACGTCATTTCCTCCAAAACCATCCGGGAAAGTAACCGTTCTCTTTCTTCAGAAATATTTCTCTCCTCCATCTCGTTCCGTTAATAGTAGGATAAAATAAGGAAAGATATAAAAGGCCTGCGCATTATCTTTAATCTCTTCCGTTGTTCTCCTCAGTGCTGTGCGCTGGAAGCTGGAAATTTCTTCTGCTTCCCTCTACCCCCCTCTTCTCCTTTTTTGATCTGTTTCTCGACTCCTGTATCGTCGGTGTTCCTTGTTTCTCTTTCGTTTTCTGTGTAATAAGTATTTTCTTTCGCGGTTCGCTGATTTTTTACCTTTTCCCGCGGCTTTACGGCGGCCGATCTCTTCGTCGCGGCTCAGCTGCTTTGGGGTGAGTGAGTTTTGCTTCCTTCAGCAGTTATGTACGTAGAGTGACTTACGTAGAGGCTCAAAACAACAAGAATTTCCTCGACGTACTTTATACAGACATAAAATGGCTTACGCAATCAATTCCAGTATAGTTGCACACGAAACATAATTCGATAAAAATTAAATATCGAATTCTAGTTGTAACTTCCGAACTTGAAGTTTATTAAGTTTAGTAACTATATTTATTTAGTTACTTGGTTATTAATTTATAGTTTTTTGGTAGGCAAAAAACCGTAGCATCATCCCTTCCAATGACTTCTGAAGAGCATCCTTTTGCACCTTGGAACATTGCAAGGATAATGCCGAAACATTTTCCATTCCTTGAATTTTTAGGAACAGTTTCTTCTTGAAATTCAAGCATTTTTTGTTTATAACTCGCAAAAGGTCCTCCAGTTTATTTTTGAGGGCTTTGTAAATATTTTGCTTTTACGTTGGGACTTTTTACATGCACTAAAACCATTAAATAAAGTTTTTCAAGAAAAAATTTCAACGTGTTTAATCAACTTACTCTATAAAAAATATTGTTTTCTTTTATCGATAAGTAGTGCTTTTCTGGGTTTAACGCCTTTTAGTAAATAACGCATTACAAGAAATGCCGTAAGGTCTTCCAATGAATGGCGTCTTTCAATATATATTTTCTTTAAAGTGTTTTGGTAATTGAAGTGTTTCGGCAATGAACGAGTTTCGATAATTATAACGTGGTTCGATAGTTAAGATGTTTTGAAAAATAACGGCGGGTTTCGACTAATTCCGTGCGGTGTTTTAGTGATGAGAATGTCTTGATAATGAAAGGAAAGTATGGAACATTATTCCATTTTGTGCCTATTCCTTCCTACCCCAATAACATCCCTGAACATGAAGTCGCTCAATGATTCCCACTAAAGTACTGTGCAGACTGGCGGGGTAAACGGCAGCCAGTCAGTCACCAACCAAAGCTTGGCGCAAATGGTTGTTCCCCTCAAAGAATTCTGCTCCCTCTCGCACATTTCCCCTCTGAAATTTCTGTCCTGTATCGTATACTTGAGGTGCTTTTGCGAAACATAACATGAATCCTGCTTTCAACCATGAAATTCGTCCTAGCTCTGAGAGTAATAATGAGTGGCTTTTTTTCGGTTTGATCATTGTCATATTTTGTCCCTCTGATATTTTCCCCAGAAGAAAAAGCTCCCTAATACTCCGTCTCCGTCGCACCGGGAAGCAAGAAATCGTCTGTGATCTTCCAGTTTTTAAACACCGATCTTGTCAACCATGGTGAGTTGTTCTAACACTTATACAGCATCGAAATTTCCCCCAGAAATAATTAATATTCCCGTCAACATTTTTCTATCGACATCGATAAGTTGAGAAAATCTCCCTGTCGCTCGGTGAAGGATTGGATGGAATAGTTCATTCGTTGTTCAGATATTTCCGTTCTCATTTTGAAAATGTTTCCTTAGTTCAGTATATACAGTATATATGTATAAGATCTTAAATATTACAAGTGACTTAAGTTACATGACCTCATTTAATATACCATAAAATAAAGCTGGACGATTTACGAAGCCAGTGAGGAACTCCTTTCGGAGGCGTTAAAATGGCGATCTTGAATTTGGTAAATGTCGCCATGCAAACTTTTTTCGTCATTGCGGTGATCCGAAAAAATGAGATTGAATAATTTCTGAGCAGTCCGCATGTATATTTCACACACAAACCAGGATCTGACAAGAAAACACGCGAGGTTATTTTCGAGCGCAATTTCTTCAAGATTCGAAACCTATACCGGTCCAGACAAATGTCTTCTTCAAAAAAAACGACAGAAAAAACTATCATTCAGTCGCTGGCCCATGATTTAAGCATTAAATCCGGAAGGCAGAATTATTTCACTTGACGGCGGATTGCCGGAAAATATTCACTTTCGCACGCGTTCAAACGAAGGAAAATATTGAATGTCTTCGAAGATTGAATGTGATACAGGTTTGTGTAATTTTCAAGTATCCGAAAAGAGAGAACTCAACCTTCCCCATCCTAAAAAAATGTTCTCACCCTCATTCAGCCTCCATATTCATCAAGATCCTGCTGCCATCATAAAAGATAAATTAACTAGAGCAAAATCTCGTTACAACAAAGCTTGAAGTGGTGAAAAATTGCCCACAACGAAATCGTTTTTCACGTTTCTAACCAATCAGACACAATGCTGTATTATTGTTTGAAGTAATTTATAGCAGATTATTTGTTGAACGAAGCTTTCTTTCTGGTCTCAATGTCTTTGTTCCAACGTCTATTTTACTGCACTTTTCAAATCCCCGATATATTTCCATTTAGTCAATGGAAAGTGAAAAAACCTATTTCGTAGAATGGTAAAGCTTTTTTTTTGATTTTCACATTTTCTAAAGAAAATCAGCAGGCGACCAGAAATTAATTTTGGCGAACAAAAGCCTGACGTTTCCGTCGAGGCGCAAATTTTATGCACGAATGAATACTGTATACGGAAAAGTTGAGCCAAAGAAGGGAAGAATTTACCTTTTGAAAATATTCTTTCATCTGAGGAAAGAACCAACGTGTTATTACTACACGTCAAAGCAAACAAGAAAAATGAGATCCAAAACATTTACGCTAACCAGTATACGTATATATACGCGCAGGGTTCCCTCTAGATTATATTTTGAGTCCGTCTTATGAATAAAAATAGCACCAAGAATCTTCAGTTCCCCCCCTGCGCTGGATTGCTTTTAAACAAAAGCAATACTTGGACCATATGGGGTCTGAGGGAAAGTATACAACATGGACTGCACATATCTTAGAAGGAGTCGAGAGGGATATAAGGTGGTTGTTGGTGTCTTTTGACGACTGCCATGTTCATCCGGCGTGACAGTGCTTGTGGGCTTCGCGCAGACGACGAGACACGTGCAGCTATGCCATCTGCCGGTGTAGCAGCACAAACCATTTATTTCATGAACTATTGTGTGGATGGATCTCGGACAAATCGAGACAGGGCAAATTTGAGACAGAAATCCTGTCTCGAATGGTCCCTCTTGTAGAGAGAGAAACACTTTGAGGCAGAAAATTTTGGCTACAGGGACAATTTGAGACAGAACCCTGTCTCAAATTGAAACTTTTGGAGACAGGGATAATTTGTGACAGAAACCCTGCCTGGCCCTGAGACAGGGCCAATTTGAGACAGGGCCAATTTGAGAAAGGGCCAATTTGAGACAGGGACATTTTGAGACAGGGACATTTTGAGACAGGGACATTTTGAGACAGGGACATTTTGAGACAGGGACATTTTGGAGACAAGGACAATTTGAGACAGAGCCCTGTCTCAAATTGAAACTTTTGGAGAAGGGGATAATTTGAGACAGAAACCCTGTCTCAAATTGTACCTGTCTCAAATTGTACCTGTCTCAAATTGTACCTGTCTCAAATTGTACCTGTCTCAAATGGTCCCTGTCTCAAATTGTCCCTGTCTCAAATTGTCCCTGTCTCAAATTTTACCTGTCTCAAATTTTACCTGTCTCAAATTGTCCCTGTCTCAAATTGTCTCTGTCTCAAATTGATACTGTCTCAAATTGGTCCTGCCTCAAATTTTCTGTCACGATTTTTCCAGTCTGCAATTGTCTGTCCAAGTTTTCCATATCCTGTCTGGCTACATTCCAGTATTAAACCCATTCAAGTCTTGATAAGGCCCAGCTATAAGTTGAATGATGGAATACAGCAATACAAATAGCAATAAGTAAAAAAAAATGTCAACATAAAATCCACACACATCACCTTAAGGTTTCAAACATTGGAAAATATTTTGTAACATTAATCAAGAATCAAGGCTCCAGCTCTGATGGATACGGAGATACAATACAGTATACAAAATTTGAACATTTTAAAATTTGTTTTTAGCCTTCACAGAGGCTTAAATAGTCTTTGTGTTCACATTTTTAATATGTCTGGAATATTTTTTAAAATTTCTAAAATGTCAACTTTTCTGTCTCTGAATTTCCCTCTGGGACCCACTGGAGGTTCAATGTAGCTAAGCTATACCACGTGGCAAATAACCCACAATGGTAACCTGACCACCAGTGTAGTTGACCAAGCCCTGCTACACCGTTTGGGCTTTCCTGTGAGGTTGGTAAGACTAACAGGAAGGCCGAAACGCAGCAGGAACAGCAACACCACGGTCTGCTGCTCAAGTGGGAATAACCCCGACTTGGGCTCGCGTCTGCTGTGGTTTTCACCTATTAACGACTCCACAAAACGAAAAAAAAGAAACAATTAAATTACGAAGGGAAAAAATAATGAGATTATTCATGGAAACGAAAATTCAACGTTTTCAGTTGGTCGAATTATTTTGTCGTTCGTTGTTCAATCTTCGGTACGAATTTCAATCTTAGAAGTTCACGGAAAATCATCGGATTACACAAAAACTACCAAAATCAACTTGCCATTAAAAAAAAAAAAAAATGAGGCACTGCGCGATGATGGTTTTTTATATTCAATTTTCCTGGTCAACGCACAGGTTCTCCATCAATTACGACTTTAAAAATAATAATACAAATTGGAAGAAATGAAGAGAAATGGAAGTTGAGCGTTTATCGGGCGTAATTTTTTCCTCTCGAGTATACGAGCTCTCTCTCATAATGGGATTCGAACGTTTGCCAAAGAGTCTGATTGCTTGAAAAAATCCAAATTGACTTGTGTTGTGATTGAGTAATAAAATTCAGAGATACGATGCTAAAGCGAAAGGCGATAAAAATTTGCAAATCGCGATGCTTTTTTCTTCAAATTTAGCCACCAGCGATCAGATTCGGTTACGAATTATCCATCGAAATGACGCATGATTTTATACCATTGGTGGCAATAAAATTACTCCGACCACTTATATAAAAAAATACCTATGTAGTCAGATTCTGAATAAATTATTATATTTATGGATTTCCTTTGTAAATCATTCATTATTTTCGCAATCTGTAAAATTTGAAAAAAAAGGTTTCTGTGAGAAAATTCTGTCCTTCAGATTTAAGTATCTGACTGAGCCCTTTGGAATCGCAGTGTCTCATAAAAATTTATATTCTTGATAAATTCTCTCAAATGAAGTTCGAACCCGATGGACCAAGACCCATTCACAACTTCGGAATCGTTCATGCACTGGTGAAATCCTTTCGTTCATATTCCATAATGTTTGGAATGCCTTGTTAAATAGTTCTTCCAGAATATCTTATGCCAATGAATTTTTGAAAAATTTTCCGAGAGCGTTACGTTAAATGTTTAAAATACCACGCGTGGTAAATTTCATAATTTTCTGCTTAAGTAAACCGGCTTAAGCCAGATCGATTCTAACTACAAAAAGTTACGATTAAGCTGAAATGAAGTTATAGTGGATGATTCAATATAAATTATCAAGGAGACCTCGATAAAGGCAATGTATGTGAACGATCAAAAATATGTTGTGTTGTTAAGAGAAAAAATAATCGGTTTTCAATTTCATTGGCAAGAAAACAGTGAGAAGAATAGTTAGGCATGAATATTTTATTTAAAATTCTGAGTCTTGCAGACTGCGAAATTTTGTTTTCTCCTGACTTGGCATTAAATAACGTCGGTTTGCGTTTAATCAGGCTTATAGTCAGAAAAAAAAGAAACTGGACTACGAAAACTTCTAGAATAAAAATGAATATCGAAAATCACGAACCTGAAGGATTTTCGTGACTTGGAAATTTTCCCGGCGATTTTACATCGGTCTCAAAAATATAGCTTCCCGCAGAATTTCAGACACAAAATCCTGGTTCCCGTCGAAACAAAGTCGCGTCGAAATCCTCGGGAGTATTTTCATTTCACTCGCTGAGAAAAACTGAGCTTTCCTGCCACGGATGAAAATACAATACAGTACCATTCTTTTCTTCCGTTGAAGAAGAATACAAACAAAACCAAGTCACAAAATAAAACAGGAGAAAAAATAATAATCTGAACACTTGACCTGCGTTTCCTATATCGGCGAAACATCGATCGCGAGTCTGTTCAGCGTCATGTTCCTTCCACACTACGTCGTCAGTACTCAACCGAGTCGAATTGCTTCAATACAAACAGGAAATAATAAAGAATATGATCAGCAGAAAAAAAAAGTGTTTAGATTTTTATCATGGCAAAAGAAAATACAAAAATATGGTTTCCAGAAAAGTCGCACAAAAAAATAAAGGAAAGCGTACCGCGAATGACATTAAAAAGGCGTCGCGTTTCCGCGCACATGACGTTGGACTGTCTGCCTTCACTCGCACGCATTTCTCCAGGAACCGAATCCTTTCTTTGTTTCTTTACTTTTTTAAATGAAAAAAAAACGTTTCCTGATTCTAAACACGTCATATGATGAGCTATCGGGAATTCGATTAAATTCAGTGATGTGAAGGCATCATTTTTTTTGTTGAGAAACACGCAGTTTGAAATTCCTTGATACAGTATTAATTTCTCCCGTATCCGGTTTTTGCCTTGAACCACGATTTTCAACGCTAAATCTGGGAAGCTCAGCTCCTCTGATAGACTCAAGCCCTAAAACTCAATTCACGAAGTTCTCAATTTTTTGAACTATGCATTAATCGGTTTGTTGATGATGTTCTGCGTTTTCTTACACCAGGTCACGGTCACTAAAACAAGTAATCGCAGTATATTATTTCTTGTCACTCAGAGAAACAAGCATTGAACGTGATTCTTATCATTCAAATTTTGTTTTTACAAATTTTTATCAATAAATTATTCCTTTTATGCTCATTTATTATTATTAATTTTAATTAAAAAAAAATTATTTCTATACAAATGTTCAGCGAAAATGTTCCGAGTCGCCTTTTCAGCAGATGGATTGATAAAATGTCGTATACAAGCTGACAGAAATTAAATGCTTCATAAATTAGTTGCTGTTACCGTATCAGATGAGGTATGGAAATCTTTTTTGATTATTTGTTCCACCCAATTTTCCCAAAAAAGTCATCTCATTGTATTGTTACAATGAAGCCATTGGGATCATTTAAATACACTTCTTGAGAAAAATTGTGAAGTGACATTTTATCATTTTTCATATTGGGCAGTGGCTTATAAAGGACGTGTTTGCAAATTGTAAGCAATCATTCCTTATTCCAAAATTTATGGTATCAAAATTCTACTGTACTGTGGTTAGATTTTTATTGTCCTACCATTTCTAAAATAATCCCGAACACCAGGCGTGGCAGACTGAAAGGCCACTTTTTTATAATTAGAATAATCTCTTGAAGAATCTATGCATGTCGTGAAATTTTAGTTGATGGGGAATGATTTCAAGTCGAAATCTAGAATTCACTGCTCTTGAGATAATCTGACAGGGGGCAATAAGCAAAAATTTGCGTATTTTAGGCTGTAATGAACGGTCATATCAGCAGATTTAATTTTCGATTGTTGTGAATCTGAGGAATAATCAGAGCGAGTAACTCAATTTCCGCGTTTTACCTTCGCAGAAATTTGTGCAAATTTCCGTAATTTGGCCTTTCATACCGTCGCGTTTATTTCAATAACGCGTTTCATCATTTAAAACTTTGAAAATAATCTAGTTTTTTCCAGGGAAATGGATAAAAGTTTTATGGGAGATGCCTGGCTTTTTGTGGCGGCATTTTGAATGAATGCCGCCGAAATGTTCGACCTTCTTAAAATACAATTTTTGACGTTCGAAAATTTGATAACTGGAGATTGTGCAAGTCCGAAAGCATTATTATTCATTCGCCTGGAAAACTGAGGTTTCTGTCAGTGTCATTCTGAAATATTGTACGTTTTCCAAGCACTAAGTCAACGTGAGTCACGTGATTCTACGAATATTCTGCCACAGACACTGACCAGAAATTTCCCATTTAAATGATTAATGAATTGCTTGGAATAATATTTTCCTGCGAACGTTGCACGAAAGTGACAAGGTACCAAGAAATTACATTTGTTTCCTTACGAGGAAAAAATAATCTGTCACTTTTCAGCGTTTATATATATGTTGAATTTTGCAAAAGTTCCTGATGTGCCCATTGATTTTCGTTGACGTCTCTTTTCAAGAAAAATCTACTTGATTTTAGCTATTTTCCTGAATTTCTAGTACAGCATTTAAAACATTTCCAAGTCCCGAAGAAAACCATATTTTACAAAACCCTTATGTCTCGATCAAATTGAGCTACTATTGTACTGCTGTATATATACCATAGACAAAATTTAAAACTTGAGAATTTTATAAAATTACTCAGAATGCTTTTTCCGAAGCAGACCGATATTTTCTGTTTCCATTTTTGAGGGATTCTTTCAATCAACCCTGTTCAGCATGTCAATACTGTATATGTTTTGTACTTTTGACTGTGTGCTTTAAAAAACTATTTACCTACGTTTACTGGTTGAAATGCAGATTCTGTGAGGGTTTGTTCATACACAATTACTTTCTGTCTCAAAATTGAGAAAAGCATTTTATTGCATAATTTGAGTACTTTCGTAAATGTGTACTAAAAATCTCTTTCCCTCTCTCTCTCCAATTAAATTCATGGGAGCGGAAAAAAATTGCATAGAGTCAATTTTGTGGAAGACAATGGAATGAGGTACTGAGATAACAGGAAAGTACCAAGAACTCTACGGTGCGAAAATAAAATTTCGTTGTACAAAGAAAATCGTTGTAGACAAAATCATTGAGAGAGTCTACCTATAATGAAGCTGGCCCAACATTCCGTGATGGTTCACCTATTCTTTTTCTCTCATGATCTCCCCTCCTTTTATGACAACAAAATTGCGTAGCCTTCGAAACAAAAACAAAAATAAATGAACTGGAGAACAGTATTCAATGCCCGGAAACATCTTGCCAGCAACAGAAAATGAAAGAATGATTTATCCGGTTGGCGTTGACTTTTCTCTTGTGGGAAAGTAAAAAAAAATCATCACATAAATGCAGATAAGCACCCTGTACTTGAACTACAACAAGAAAGCTCACTCGGGAGAATATTGAGAAGATGGCCGAGGGGAAATTACACCACTTCCAGCTCCTGCCCTCTTCCTGTTCCGCTACGGGAACGATACTCGAACGCGCATTTGCGGGCCAAAAGAAAGAAAAAAAAATCAACAATAAACGAGAAAGGCAGAAAAAAAAGCACAAGGGGAATTATTAGAAGAAAATGAAATACCAGACATGTTTTTCTTCCCACGAAAGCAGGGAACCGATTCCCTCCGGAAAAAAGGGAATATTGGCGCACGGATCCGCGACTCCAGCAGAGAGAGATCACGCGCATGAGCCAGCAACGGGTACTGCTACAGTGTGTGGTTGTTCAAACAGTGGGGAGGAACATGACATTGCCACTACTGTAGTGGTGGTGGTGGTGGTCCATGATGGGATTAGAAATTTGGTTTTATTAAATACTTAGGCATTATTAAATACTTAGGTTTTATTAAATACTTGGGTTTTATTCAATACTTGGGTTTTATTCAATACTTGGGTTTTATTAAATACTTGGGTTTTATTAAATACTTGGGTTTTATTAAATACTGTACTTGGGTTTTATTAAATACTTGGGTTTTATTAAATACTTGGGTTTTATTCAATACTTGTGTTTTATTAAATACTTGGGTTTTATTAAATACTTGGGTTATATATTAAATACTTGGATTTTATATTAAATACTTGGATTTTATATTAAATACTTGGGTTTTATTAAATGCATATCTGGTTTTATTAAATACTTGGGTTTTATTCAATACTTGTGTTTTATTAAATACTTGGGTTTTATTAAATACTTGGGTTATATATTAAATACTTGGATTTTATATTAAATACTTGGGTTTTATTAAATACTTGGGTTATATATTAAATACTTGGATTTTATATTAAATACTTGGGTTTTATTAAATACTTGGGTTTTATTAAAAGCATATCCTGGGGTTTCAATTGATTGATATTGAAAGATTAATTTATTTTAGCTTTTCAACATTCACAAGGTTCAGAAACTGATGTTCTCCATGCTCCTCCACACACACCCAACCATTCAAATACATTTTGGTAAATCAGAAGGAAGAAGTAATTCAGTACATGGGCATCACAAGAAAATGCTGGACATCACAGTACATAAAAATGCATGTGTAGCCAACTTTTTTCTGAGGTTTTGAGGACTCTTCAATAAACTTGTGATATTTTGCCTGTAGGATAATGGACTCTTTCTTCATATGAGTTCATATGCACTTTGACCACAATAGCTTGTACTGTAATTCCCAAAGTAAAAAAATGTCTATATTAGTCAATTGTTCTTTTGAACCTGTCTAAATACTCTTGATAACAATATATATTAAACCTCCCAATGGGATCTTTTCTTCAAATGAGTCCATGTACTTTTGGACCTCAAGAGATTAAACCTCCTCTAATAAAAAATTTCTCGTTGTCAATTTTTTTTACCCTTTCCAAAGTCCTCCAAGAACAATATATTTCTGGAGGCCTTATTTGGGGTATTATTCTGGGTGCTCAGAAAAGATAAACACAATTCCCCGAATAGAGAAAAATATTCAGTTGAGTTGAATTCAAAGGGGATCAACAAATTAAGCTTTAGGTGTTTTTAGTCAGAGTCGGGCTTAATTTGGAAAAAGAAAACTGTTCTTTCCAGAGTACTGTATTATATAAATGTTAAATACTGAGAGGTATAATTGATCACCAAAATGAATGACAAAAATTTTCTTCTTGTGGACACATTGCATTCATGCAAACGAATCTCATCGTAGGTTCTTTCATACGCAAGTGATATGCATACTATAAAAAAAAATTAAATCCTTCACAGGTCACGAGTATCATGGGCTCCCCATTGTCGAAAGTGTTAACCACATTTTGAACGACCGTGAAACACAGACGGGAAATTATGCACTTCCACGTAATGTGATGCAGCTCGTGGCTGGAAACCAGACACCGTTTACAACTTCCGGTCGCTGCTCAAACTACAAGATAATAAAACACATTTTTTTTCGAGACACGGAAAATCCCCCTCTCCCTTTAATTTCCCAAATCGCAGGGTTTTGTGGGATAAAAAATTTCGATGCAGGCCTAATTTTCTTTTTAAAATCACTGTTCTTTCGTGTGGTTCATTGCACTTTTGGATCTCACGGAAGGACTGCATATTTTTGTTCGGCTTTTATATTTCATTGCATTCAACTCGTGATGGTGGAGGGAATTCAGTGCTACGACTTTTCAATTGAGTCGTATGTCTTGAAAATGCAGATCCAGAAATTATCAATGCTTGAAAGCATGTTTCCTGAAAAATTACCGATTAATGTTTACGAGGGTCTTGACAAAAGCTCATGCAATAATTCAAAAGATGTCATACAATTGAGCTGAAAAAAAAAATTATTCTTTCGGGAAAATATATTCTTTGGCCCCAAAAAAAATCAGTCCTGTTTGACAATTTGTTTAAATGTTTTTGCAAAATTCCCCCTAGCAGAGTTTTGCTCTCCACTGAAAAGATAAGGCGACCTTCCTGCAAATTTTTGGTTGTATTAGCCCAGCTTTCCCCTATTGGCCTATTTGATGAAAATGGCGAAATTGCCTTGGAAGATCTGGATGAGGCAACCCTTGGAAAGAATGCCACACTGATTTCAAAAATTCTGAGGGGAAAGCTGGGCTACCAAAAATGCATTCGATTAAGACAAGCATCCCTAAAATGTTCGCCCTAAAATTTTAATGAAATTCGATCCCTGAGTAAGAAGCCCGCCCCATTTTTAGTAACTGAAAGACTACAATATTATTTTAAAAAAAAATAAGGGACACTAGAAATATAATTGGAATGTGAATCCAGCCTGAACTCAATTCATTTTTATTTGTCTTTATATAAAAAAAAGTTCCATTTCAAAATTTCCCACTAAATTCAAGTGAGATTCCCAACTAAGCGTCTAACATTTTTTTTAAACTTCATTCCCCCCTTTGACGCGCACCCCTCTTTTTTCCTTTTGATTTTGAAAATAAAAATTGATAAATAATAATAATAATAATAATAATTGATAATAATAATTATTGATAAATAAATAATTGAAAAGAATTGAGTACCTGTGGTACTCCAGTAAATACGGTAATTTGCCATTTCAAAAACTATAAGTAGGTATATTCTTATAGTCTTGAATTCGCTGTACGCTATTCTTTTGATTTTTAAATTTATTTATTTTCTCTCCGCGGGAATTTCGAGCGACCGGAAATGCGGCAATGCCCTCATGCGGTTTTTCCCTGGCTTCTCCTACGTACCGATTTCCTTTCCCCTGCACCGTTGACCAGTCAAGCGAGCCTGGGAAATGTCTTACAGCTGGCTGAAATTTTCTCGGTTTGTTGCTTTAAAGAACAGGAAAAGGGAAGAAAAGGAAAAAGGAAAAGAACACAACTTGGAGAATATAGGGGGGGGGGGAGGTTATTTTTTGTTTTTTATATTATTTTATTGTTTTCTTCTTCATCCTGTATAGCCAGTTCAAAATGGCGGTGTGGGGGGTTCGCATTAAAATATTCTGGCCTGTTCTATAATTTTCAAAAAGGAATTGAAGGTGGTGCGAATGAGTCCCTTCCTGTTTCTCGGACTACGAGCACTTTATAATTTGTCCCGTCATACTGTCCTGCTGCATGTTGAAACAAGACGAGGACTGAAATTATTATTTTCTCAGAAGCATGTAAGGTTTCGATGATGTATTGATGTGACAAGTTCAGGAGGTCCCCAAATGAAAATAGACTCGCGTGAAAGAACTTTTTTATTGTAAAGAAAGTGACTCGACTAATTTTTTTCATGATTCAAAATCTCCTGGCCTCGAAAGAACATAAATTTAGGCATTTTCTGGAATTTTATTAGCCAAAGCTAACTTGGTGAAAGCGAAAAGGAAGATACTGTACATTTACAGTCCAATATAGTGTTTTAGCTCTAAAAATTTGGTAATTTCAGAAATTTGAGAGCTTAAAATTCTGAAATTTAGGCCAACACATGAGTAAATTCAGGATTTACCTGGGATTTTGTGAGTGTCAGAACCAATAAAGTACATTTTCATTGAAGAACTCAAGTTAAATATTTGATTCCAAAAAAAGAAAACCACATTTCGGGAAAGAACAGTACAGTACCTATTTTCCGGTTCGCATTTCAATCCCCCAAAGTTCGTCGACACACTTTGAGTATAATATACCTAAGTATAGAAAGTTTAATTTATTGAACATTTTTCTGCCTTTCCCTCACGGAAAATGCCATTTTCAGTCACATGTCCAAAGAAACTCCGAAGACAAAGAAATGTTGCATCTGAAAACGAATTTTTCAGTTTTATCCTTCAATAAGCCAGGAATTCAATGATGAAACTGATCTGCATGTTGAAACAAGACGAGGACTGAAATTATTATTTTCTCAGAAGCATGTAAGGTTTCGATGATGTATTGATGTGACAAGTTCAGGAGGTCCCCAAATGAAAATAGACTCGCGTGAAAGAACTTGAGTAATATTTTTTATTGTAAAGAAAGTGACTCGACTAATTTTTTTCATGATTCAAAATCTCCTGGCCTCAAAAGAACATAAATTTAAGCATTTTCTGGAATTTTAATAGCCTAGGGTAGGCTAACATGGTGAAAGCGAAAATGAAGATATTGTTCATGAAGAATATAGTGTTACCTTTTTAGTTCGAAAAATGTGTTCGTTTCATACATTTAAGAGCTTAAAATTCTGAAATTTAGGCCCACACATGAGTAAATTCAGGATTTACCTGGGATTTTGTGAGTGTCAGAACCAATAAAATATATTTTCATGAAAGAACTTAAGTTAAATATTTGAATAAAGAAAAATAACTTTGGGGGAAAGAACAGTACCTTTTCTTTGGTTCGCATTTAAATTCCCAAAAAATCTTCGACACACTTTGAGTAATACCTCAGTATAGAAAGTTTATTAAACATTTTTCTGCCTTCGGGAGTGCCTTTTACGGTAAAAGTCAGTGTACAGGTTTCTTTGAGGCTTCTGTTTCTTTACAACGTAGACTTTTGCTTAAAAAGTCAAAATAGGAAGTTATTCGGTCCTTAAGTTACTACTTTGACTGCTCGCTTGAATTTCGGTTCTATTATTGAAACAGTGATACAGTATGACTGAAGAAAACCCTTCCGGATACGAGAAGGCTTTCGCAAATTCGTTACGCGCTTTATTTTGAATCCCATTGTAGAAAATCCTCGAGAAATGCGTGCTCTGCTTGATTAGAAAGTTCTTCCTGGTCAATTTCGTGTCAATCTTATTTGCAGCTTTCCAACGCAAAAAGGAAAAAAATTTGCACGCTCTCATTCACACGGTCCTGCAATTTTATTCGCCTCACGGTTAAGTCGCGTGATCCAAGGATTGAAAATATAACAGCAGCTGCAGCAGTTTGGAAAAAACTTAGTGGTTTTCACGAACCGAATCCCCGACACGTTTTTTTTTTTTTCGTTCCACAGAAGGGAATTTTTGAAAGTACGTAAACGTGGTTTGAGGCCATAAAATCTCGGTGATTGATGCTTCAAAAGCAACAACCTTCGTGTACTGAAAGCATGTAACAGCCAAGTACTTATTGCAAGAAAATTTTTTTTGGCGTGACTCTACAAAACTGGGTCAACAGTATTGCGGAAATTTCAACCGAGAAGCAATTCAATGCAGCGAGGAAATACGATATGAAAATTTCAACATAATCACCAACTCTACAATTTTTTAAACATTTATTACATCAATTAGAAACAGCATGCCTTCAAGTAATTTCCGTAAATTTGTTACATGTCGATGAATTCGTTGAAAAACTTTTTTGACAAAGAATTTCTGGTCGCATTCACGTCTAAAAATCTTCGGAGGTAGATGAGATCTTACTTTTGAGTTTAGGAAAACCGTATATTTAACAAGATTGAAATTTTAGCTTAGAATGCGAGTAATAGTTTCCTTAGGTCGAGCATTTTTTGCACGAATGATGAAAACTTTTCTGCACTTGAGGGAGGCGAAAAATTCCTGTGACATGTGAGTCGAATTTCAAGACTTCCCGCCTAAATTATATTTTTGCAATTTTTCGGAATCATTGACGCTGTTTTTTTTTCACACACATTGTCGAATACTTCTCTCGATTTGACTTTTATTAAAAAAAATTAAACATGAATAAACGGAACCCACAACCATTATGAAAAACGCTCATCAAATGAATCCACAAGAATTTTTTGCACGAATGATAACTTTCCTGCACTTGAAGGAAGGCGAAAAATTATAGTGACATGTGAGTCGAATTTCAAGACTTCCCACCTAAATCATTTGCGAAGTTTTCGGAATTGTTGACGCAGTTTTTTCTCACAGATGTCGAAGACTTCTCTCGATTTGACTTTAATTAAAAAAAATAAACATGAATAAACGGAATAACCCAAAACCATTATGAAAAAAATGAAATTCCTTAAGCGTTTCCCATTTTAAAAACAGCGATGAGGGCTTTTCATTCAAAATTTCCCCCGCCTCGTTATTCCCCTTGGCAAATTTCGGAAAAGTCGCGTCCGGAAGCAATGATCTCGATAAGAAATCTGGTATATATGTATATATTTTTGACAGCGTCTTTATATACAAGATGTGTATCAAAAGAAGGATCTGATGGTCATCGTCACGCCTTCCTCGTCCACAGTTGACCATCACTAAAAAAAAAAAAAAAAAAATGACGGAAGGGATCATTCACCTCTTTGTCTGGACACATGAACTCTAAAATTGTCGGTTCTTTTCACTTGTTATGCAGAATTTGTATCTTAACTTGGATAACATTTAAATGTCACATGCATCTTTTTTTGTGCCTCGGGATCTTTTACCATAGAATAAATCTGTGTCAGTGCCATGGAGTCCGGAATTTTACTATCGAAAAGCCTGGAGATTCAACCGATGCAACAGTGTTTTCTCAATCGAGGAGTACATTTCGGGGATTTTTGCAGTTGGAATAATGTACTTATATACCTCTAAAGACCAGCGTAAGTGCAGATTTTTAGAAGCCTCCATCTACTCTAGAATGAAAACTCAAATCCTTTTGGCATATAAATTGTTCTAACTTTAAAATCGAATCTTACGCTCATTATCAAAGGAATCCAAAAGCATTTTTTGCACGAATGATGAAAACTTTTTTGAACTTGAGGGAGGCAAAAAATCAAGTGACATGTGAGTCGAATTTCAAGACTTCCCGCCTAACTTATATGTGTGCAATTTTTCGGAATTATTGACGCTGTTTTTTTCACACACATTGTCGAATACTTCTCTCGATTTGACTTTTATTAAAAAGAATTAAACATGAATAAACGGAACCCAAAACTATCATGAAAAACGCTCATCAAATGAATCCACAAGATTTTTTTGGACGAATGATAACTTTCCTGCTGCACTTGAAGGAAGGCGAAAAATTATAGTGACATGTGATGTGAGTCGAATTTCAAGACTTCCCACCTAAATCATATGCGAATTTTTCGGAATTGTTGACGCAGTTATTTCTCACAGATGTCGAAGACTTCTCTCGATTTGTCTTTAATTAAAAAAAATAAACATGAATAAACGGAATAACCCAAAACCATTATGAAAAAAATGAAATTCCTTAAGCGTTTCCCATTTTAAAAACAGCGATGAGGGCTTTTCATTCAAAATTTCCCCCGCCTCGTTATTCCCCTTGGCAAATTTCGGAAAAGTCGCGTCCGGAAGCAAAGATCTCGATAAGAAATCTGGTATATATGTATATATTTTTGACAGCGTCTTTATATACAAGATGTGTATCAAAAGAAGGATCTGATGGTCATCGTCACGCCTTCCTCGTCCAGAGTTGACCATCACTAAAAAAAGAAAAATGTCGGAAGGGATCATTCACCTCTTTGTCTGGACACATGAACTCTAAAATTGTCGGTTCTTTTCACTTGTTATGAAGAATTTGTATCTTAACTTGGATAACATTTAAATGTCACATGCATCTTTTTTTGTGCCTCGGGATCTTTTACCATAGAATAAATCTGTGCGTCACGGTACCTCAGGCCTTAAAATGATAGCTTTTCGGACCTCTAAGTTGGCTACGTTGTCACAAAAGAGTTAGCTCCTCATGTAAAGCCCCTAAAAACGTCAACCTTATTACATGAATATATGGAGAACTCCTCAACCATAAATATTTCAGTGCCAAGGAAGCTGAGTAAATTATCCTTTCCCACGTCTTGTCTGAGGAGAAAAAATCATTAAAGGTTAGGAGGAAGTCGCACGTTTACCGAAATTTGAGAGAGAAGTGGTTCACTTCATTTGTATTCTTTTTCATTCGTTCGTCAAACGTCTCGTCCCTCCCCCTTTTTTTTTACCCTTCCTGTATATTTCCACCTTTTGTCTATTTTGTTTATTTGTTTATGCTCGTGCGACTCTTGCTTTGCGTCATTCAATTTTTCCCGGCATATTTTATTTGAGATTCGGCTCCCCGGTATATACTCATGAACGAGTTCAACATGCAGGTAAAACCTAATTTTTTAAATCTTTTGAATTGAAGTCTCATAATTTGAAGTATACGCTTAAAAAAAATATGTTGAATGAAGACGGTCCGCCGTTATTCTTCTCTTATTCAACAAAAAAACATTCTAAATTTGCAAAGCTTAAATTACGAGCATGTTCATCTAACGAGAAGATAGATTTAAGCTGATGTTATAACTGTAAAATGTTTTCTCTGCAATTGAAAAGAAGAAACACATGATGGTGCCTTACAAATTTTCAAAAATCTGAAGACACCTTCATGCGTCGCTCCGCGGTGCGTCACATCGACATAGATGTCGCTTCAACGTTTGTGTCATGCCTTGCTGAGTCAGTTATCGACATGATCAGTGTTCCTGCTGCTTTTGTATACAGATTACTGATGAATATATTATATGCCTCAACTATAGATGTAGACACTTAAGGTTTCCCAAATGCACTCACACCAAATTCTCATCGGGGAATTTTTGTGGGAAAGATAAAAAAAAGGAAGTACTGTACTGGTACTTCACCACCTGACACTCGGTCTAAATTGTACAGCTGCTGTGCGGGAAGCAATTTATTCGTGGACGAGCGCAAAACATTTTGGACTGAAACCACTGATGTACCAAGGACAGATGATTGATTGTCCAGACATTCACACATTTATGTGCCATCACTTAAACTTGTATAAAAGGAAGAACTTATTCTAACAGTAAACGGAAGGAAGAGAACAATAATGACTTACAAGTATCCATTATGAGTAATAAAACTGAAGCCATAGCTGAACGACCTTTTGCTCTCGATTCCTTTGAAGGATCTCTAGTGTAGGTGTTTGAGTGGGTTGCCGAAGGGGTTGTGTTGAGACTGAATTTCTCACTTAATTTTAGGAGTACGGTACTGTACAGCAATAATACTGTACAGAAAGGCGACGCCAGGTTTTGATTAAAATATAGTTAAATTTAAGGTAGTGTTCTGATTTTTGGTGTTGCAAAAATTAATCTGAGAAACAATGAAGCATCATGGTGGAATGTCTTCAGAAAAGTATAGAAAGTTAAGCTTCAGGAAAGATACTGTAGAAAACTTATCTGCAGTGTTATTAGGAGAAAAGCAAACTTTCAAATTACCCTTGACAAAATTTGTTTCTGAAGTTTCAGATTTCATTATTACTACCTTTGATACATATACAGTGAGACCCCCACATGTGGACACCGTGACATGCAGACAATTTGACATAGGGACACTTATTTTCACATAAAAAATAATAAAAAAGACCTGACATGAGGACACTGACTCTACATAGGGACATTTTGTGATAAAATTGCAAATACGTTTCAGGCCAAATTACAAGGATCAGATATTTCCAACCCTAAAATTGATGTAAGAAAAGTTCTTGGGCATTTCTCTCACCAATTTACCTTCCATTTAGCTAATTAAAAAAATTAACTCCAGCATAGAGGGACTTCTTTCTCTCTTTTTCACTTGAATGTTATTTTTACAGAGAATGTCAACATTTCAATATACAGTACTGTACAGAGGTATCAGTATTGAATTCCCCAAATGTCCATTTTGTGTTCAAATATATCGATTGAATCTGTTTAAATTGGGAGACAATTTTTATTTTCATAGTATTTTGTCCATGAATAAACACCGATTATAAATTATATAATGCAAGTATAAAAGAAAGATACTCAACTTGGGGACATTTTTACTTATGGACACTCTTGATGCTCCAATTATGTCCACATCTTGGGGTATCACTATATTATGAAATAAATGTCCTGCAGACTGGTTAAAAACTTCTGCAATCCACATGCAGCTCGCAGACAACTGATAACAGTCGAGAGAAATTCCTTGGATGGCATTATTTCTGCGCGTGTTTTTTTTCTCATCGACTAATCACATTATTAATCATTTTTTATTTATTTAATATTTGCAGAGGGAATGCGTGTCGATTCATATCGGACAGGCCGGCGTGCAGATGGGCAACTCCTGCTGGGAGCTGTACTGTCTGGAGCACGGCATCAAGCCAGACGGGCATCTGGCTGACGATGCTGCCGAGATTCGCAGTCTGAAGCAGGCGGCGGCCATCAACGGGGAGCGTCCCTTCAACGGCGGCAACGGGGACGACACCTACATGGCCTTCTTCAATGAGACCGCAGCCGGGAAACACGTGCCCAGGGCCATCTATGCTGACCTGGAACCGTCCGTCGTTGGTGAGATATGAGAGACACACTACAGTGGCCCCCCGCCTAACAGACCTCCTGTGTAAGGGATTTTCACCAAACAGACCAGCTCTGCAAGCAGTTTTTCCTCCTGCCCAACAGAAAAAATCCGCCAAACAGACTTCTTTTGGTTTAAAATTAGTGTTGAAAATTGAAATTTTTAATTTTTTATGTAATTGAATTTGTGTAAAGGACTTTTCATCTAACAGACTCGCCCCTTGCACAAATCAAGTCCGTTAGACGGGGGTTGACTGTATTTGGATGAAAAATAGGTTATCCCTGTACAGTACAGTACAGTACAGTACATTACATATAAAAGGTATCTCAGGCACGATTCTGGACATCATGATGTGCGCTTCTGGTCGAGATAATGTCAGGTAGATGTCGCTGAGATAGGGGCGAAAACAATTCTATATATTGTACTGTACGGTATTCTTGGGATCGAATTAAACCCCCCAATTAAAGGCTAGTTAAGGACAGGTGGTACCTTGAAATTTGACCTCCCGCAATTCAACCATCCCACAATTTGATGGGTCAGATTTGCAGCAAGGTTGACTTATAATTTGACCTCTGTCCCAGCAGAGTTTGACCTGCTTTTGCCAATTTGTTGGCATTTTTGTGCTAATATTTCTCAAGTTTACAAAGTGTCTTGCAATTCATCCAGTCCAACAATGGATTATAGGATCAAATTGTGAGGTACCACCTGTCCTGTATATACTTGAGTAATACAGTATGTTCCCTGATGAGTACCCTGATTTTTTGCCCAACACTCCGATAAAATTCTTTCCTTGAATAAAATACCCACCCCCTCTTCATTGAATGAAAACCCGCAATTTTTCGAAGACAACTAGAATTCGACTTTGGACACGAATACAACCTACATTCCCCATTATATTATAATAGATTATAATTTAATGCACTCTCAACTTCGTTCTATTTTTATGTATCCATGCCTTTTCTTGAATTTAAGGAAATAATGTACACCTGGTATTGAAAGAAAAATAAAAAAATTAATTCAGTTTTTTCTAGGAATTCAGCGTCAAAGTGGGCCACTTTAACCTTGTTTCAATTTTGGAATCCTGTAATCTCATTCAGCAGTTTGAGTCTGAAAAGATAAGAAATTTATTTTTTCGTTTTATTATTTTTCTTACAAAAAAGGAAAGCTTAATTATAAACAAATCCTAGTCCCCTGGATTTCAATGTAGAAATGTTATTGTTACTGTACTAAGCAGTATGGTATGGTACAGTATTTTCAAACTTCGCGTCAGGCGACATCTATGCAGTGAACGTTTAAAATTGAAGAACTTCGGGCATGAAGACGTTGAATATCTTCTCGGTATAATACGTACGTAACGTATTCGGCGTTGAAAACAATATATTCTTCGATATTCAGCAATCAACCTTTTCAAAAATTGAACCTGAAGCGGCTTCACGGGAAAAAAGTGGAAATTTGTAGTTTGTCACAAACCCGAGTAAAATGCTGCGAGCCATTTTCAAAGTATCAAATCAAAATTTTCTCCTGATCTAAAATTAATGAACTGAAACTCGGCTTTATCCGATTTGAAGTTCGATGGAAAAATGCACACCAAGAAAGTATCGACATTCGGCTTTCTTAAATGATAGTTCAAATGTGATTCAATTTAGAGGTTTGCTGCATATAGTTCCGCACGATTTGCCAATTCCGAATAGCTTGAAGTTAGGTACGTGTCAAGGGCGTAATCGAAAATATTTTATTTCAGCTATCATTCGAAATGGCATTTCACAATTCAATCTTCGGGAGATTCAATTTCTATTGAATTTTGAAGTGAAAATTCTTTCGCAAGGCAATTTTCGGGCTCTATATTGATTTGACACTTCGAGGTTAGCCCCCTTGAAAAAAAAAACAGGTTGACTCCCTCCAACGATTTTCTCTTTAATGAATTTTTTCGGTTCAATGGAGATTCTCTACTACCAAATTCTTTGTACGCCGAATTTTTTTGGTACCGTGCATTTTTTGCCAGTCCAAATGTTATCACCGGATGGTTCTTGTAGCATGGGTGGAAGCTTTAATTAATGACAAATTTACAGTACTTCCAATAAAAGTGGTTTCACACATGATCTGAGAATGAAGAGATTTTTCATCATCTTTCTCAAATGAAGAAATTTTGAACAAATATGAATGTGTGAGTGAAGTTAAGTTACTTTTGTCAGAAGATTAGTCAATTTTTAAAGCTTAATTAATTAGTGAAAAGCTGAGAATGTAAGAAAAATGATGTATATGACTGATTCTTAGGCAGGTCTGTATTTCGTTTTTAAAATTTTGGAAAATTGAAAATACGGTAATACATTTTTAATTTAAAAATTAGAAACCAAGTCGTTTTTTTTGAAAATCATCCTTGATCATCATTGATTTTAGAAATTTACATCATCCTTCCCAAATGAGATCTTGTGCAAATGATGGAATGCAAGATTGAAGCTACTTTTGTCAGATGACGATTAGTCAATTTTAAAGCAGAGAATGCAAGAAAAGCATGATCTATATGACTGATTTTTAGGCAGGTCTGCTGTATATTGCGTTTAATTTAAAAATTAAAAACCAGCAGTCGTTGATGTTTAAAATCATTAAAAAAATAATCAAGTGAAAAGAACTTTTTCCAAAGTCACCAAAAATGCGTTGTATCAATAAACGTATTTGTAAGTCCCCTAAAGTTTGTTGCAACAAATATTATTTAACTGTTTTCAGATTCGTTGTAACGATAGTATGCCATGGATCATCTTTTTATTTTGCACTACATTTGCAGACACGGTTCGGCACGGGACTTATCGTCAGTTGTTCCATCCGGACCAGCTCATGTCTGGCAAGGAAGATGCAGCCAACAATTATGCTCGAGGCCATTACACGATCGGCAAGGAGCTCATCGATCTCGTCATGGACAAGGTTCGGAAGATGGCCGAAAACTGCGTTGGACTGCAGGTGAAGAAAAAGAACAAACATTTTGTTTCCAATTTAGTATTTATAGTTAATCGAGTCTGGCGATGACATATACATGGCTCTTTTCTACTTGGTCATCATCAGGGATTCCTGGTGTTCCATTCGTTCGGTGGAGGCACTGGATCCGGCTTCACGTCGCTGCTCATGGAGAGACTGTCTGTGGAATACGGGAAAAAGTCCAAGCTTCAATTCACTGTCTATCCCGCACCTCAAGTGAGTTGAGATACAATTATTTCGACGGGGTTCAGAGATATGCTCGAATAATGAACGCTTGAAAATAATGTTTCTCGTAAAAAAAAACTATTCATTTTGGAAGGCACCCAGATTTTGATTCAAATCAGCCAATTAATTCCACCGTTTTTTTTTGTGCGGTGGAATTGAGCATTATTTTTCCAACTTAAATCATGTATAGTATTATCGTACCTGCATATTGAATACCTTTACAGTATTATCGTATTTTTCAACTTAGGCACTGTTAGTCTTAGTCATTAGAATTCAAGTTCTGGGATGGCACGGAACAGACATTTCTCTGCTTTTCCTCTTGGATGCCAAAAATCTAAGCGTCAAGACATCGCGCAATCAAGTCTTTCACTGCACTCCATTCATAATTGTCACGAAAAAAATTGGTAACAAATAATTTACAAACTTTACTACTGTATTTTACTAATACATTACTGGGAATGGTTGTGGAATTTTTCCCTCCTTCAGAACACTGAATTATAGTTATTATGTAATACAATTTTGTTATGCGAAAAAATACATTATTGTGCAAGTCCTGTTTTCCTAGACTGGAAAATTGAGTGGAATTATTTAGGAAGTACTGTACATTAAAGAACAATATTTTTTTTAATTTCGCCGAATATTGAAAGAATGTTCGGCCTGATCTGTACCAGGAATTCAAATATTTAATTGAGCCAATTCAATTCTCCATGACAGAAAATCTCGGGTAAATTCGTATAGGATGAGTGTACCTAGTATTGACTTGCATACAAAACTAACTTGGAATAATTCACTCAATTTAGTGTCCCAAATAAGGCAACATAATTTGAGGAATACGGTACTCTAATATATTGTTGACTTATTTGACACTAATATCCAGGTGTCAACCGCGGTGGTGGAGCCCTACAACGCTATCCTGACAACGCACACGACCCTGGAACATTCTGACTGCGCTTTCATGGTTGACAACGAGGCCATCTACGACATCTGTCGCAGGAACCTAAGCATCGAACGTCCAACTTACACCAATCTCAACCGGCTCATTGGGCAAATCGTGTCTTCCATCACAGCTTCACTCCGATTTGACGGGGCTCTCAATGTTGATCTAACCGAATTCCAGGTCGGTAAATATACTGTGTACAGTATAGTGTTACCTGATCGTCGTCGTATTTCAAATGTCCAAAAGAATATATACTGTATATACATATACATGTATTTATATGTGTTTATGTTCTAGTTGGGAGAATGAGAAATTTTGTAATTGGTGATATTCTGGGCCTTGAAACGCTTCTTGAATTAGTTGCGTTGATCTTGAGGGAACGGTTTACAGTATTTTCCCCGTTAGTCTCTCGTCACTTCACGGCGAAACATTTTCCTATGTCAGTAAAATCATCGTCGAAAGGCATCCGAAAATTTGAGTTATGGGTGTAGAACCTCGCAAAAGTGTCATTAATAAAACGAAGATTCCATCAATTCTGAATTCACGGAACCCTTCGCAGGAATACACGCGAGAAATACGTATGACTCATCTGATGAATCATGACAGCCGGTGAAATTTAAACGGAGTTTTAAATATAATGAATAAAAACTCGACCGGAAATAATGAGAACCTGGATTTCATCGAAATAATTTACGTGAATTCCCTAGCCTATATGTGAACCAGGAAGAAATTGCTCATGGACAGCCAAACACGGAACTTCTTTAACGCTCGTTTTGTTCAGGAATAACTGCATTTTTTGTTGTCCAGCATTGTGATGAACTGTGGCTGACAATATTCATTGAAGCTAATATCATTTTCTGAATTATTCCGACAGACGAATTTGGTCCCATACCCGAGAATTCACTTTCCGCTGGTTACCTACGCTCCGATGCTTTCCTCAGAGAAAGCGTACCACGAGCAATTGACGGTATCCGAGATCACCAACGCTTGCTTCGAGCCAACGAACCAGATGGTCAAGGTACGTTAACTCGGTGATGGCGGAGTCAAATCAAGTACTTTTCCTGGCATTGTATACACTTATTTCGTTTCCGGGAATTATTGCAGTGCGACCCGAGGATGGGCAAATACATGGCGGTCTGCTTGTTGTACCGTGGAGACGTTGTACCCAAGGATGTGAATGCGGCCATTGCTGCCATCAAGACCAAGAAGTCCATCGAGTTCGTGGACTGGTGTCCAACTGGCTTCAAGGTTGGTTTTCCTTTTTCTGGTCTTTTATATGCGAAAAAATGCGAGGGAGGAAAAGATATGAGCTACTGCTACACTATGGGGCCCCGACTTACAGACGATTCGACTTGTAGACACTTAGCTAAAAAATTTTTATTAGCACTTAGCTAGCACAATTTTGTGCTACTTTTCTGTTATTCCCATCATCCGGAATTAGTATATGGAAACAATTCATTTAGCTATTCTGATTTATTTTCCTTAATTTTGATTATCTTTTGAACAAGTTGAGCTATTCATATTCACAAAAGGAAAAAATAAATTGACTTATAAAATTACTCTAATTCATAATTAAAACAGGCTAATTTTGGGCTTCTTTTTATACTGTTTGTCATCTGTGCAGAGTATAGCTGAACTTTTTTTCTTTCAAAATATTTGGTAATGTGTGGTTTTATTCCGCACTGTTTCTGTCTGTCTTGAAGTTGAGAAAATTTGTTATTTTTTTTTCGGGAGTTCATTCCTAATGTTTGATTGACGGGAAAACAAATAAAATATATTTCCATCGAAGTCGAAGGTGCGGACATTCCGACATAGGGAGGGACGAGGTCCAATCGTTAATCCGTGGTCCGCGTGTCGGGACACCGCTGAACATTTATTTTAATTGTTAAAAATGAAATCTAGACTTGATACACCGAACTAAAATTTTCACTTGTCCCCAAGTTCCGCTGCTCTGTGTCATTAGTTATTTTTTGCTGACAGAAAAAAACTTACAAATAGATTCAGGCAACAATGCGATCAGTCATTCCCCCGGAGGCTTGAATGTCAACTCTAAAAAATCTAAGTTGTTCTTTCTAACCCACTTATATTCTGTCACGCTCAAGGTGGGAATCAATTACCAGCCGCCAACTTTCATTCCGGACGGTGAATTGGCACCGACACGCCGCGCGGTTTGCATGATTTCCAACACCACCGCCATCGCTGAAGCTTGGGCGCGGCTGAATCGAAAATTCGATCTGATGTTCAACAAGCGTGCTTTCGTTCATTGGTAAGCACACCGCCATCTCATTATCTTTACTGATTTGAAAATCCACTGTCCAGATGATGTCTGTAAACATATTAAAAAAATGAGCTGTATCTAAATGGCGAACCCATTTAGTCCGCATCGGCCGGACTTGATCGATACTAAATGCGTTCATAGCCTTCATGGGATATAAAAATATTGAAAATCAGAACAGGCATTGCCCCTTCATTTAAGTTTAGCAAAATTATGAAGCTGCGAATAAAGTGAAGTGAATCTGAAGTACACGTGCTAAATATGTTTGCAACATGCCAAAATAATTAATCTAAAAATATTAAATAATTCATATAAGAAGGCGTTTGAATTCGGAAGAACTTCTGAAATACAGTTAAAATCAACGTGCATACTAAGACATCACACATGATTTTGACTACAGATTACTGGAAATTATTTGAAGTGATGACTAAATCTTCACATGACCGACGATTTTTCAACGGTCGATATCTTTCACAAGTAAGCAATTTTCTTAAAAATTTAAGAAATAATTGAACGCCGAAGCAACAGGAAAACACCGATACAGCACTGGAAATTCGTGCAAGTCAAGTACAGTAAAATACTGAATTTTCTTTTGTTTCCTTAATTTCTTCGGAATATTTCAAACTTATAAAATTATGGATCAATTCCAGGTACGTTGGAGAAGGAATGGAAGAGGGAGAATTTGCCGAAGCCCGAGAAGACTTGCAGTCTCTGGAAAAGGACTACGAAGAAGTTGGTCGCGACGGGACCGGGGAGGATGAGGAATACGAAGGCGAAGAGTTCTAAACACGAGTCAGCCCCATTCAAGGGCTTTTAATCAACCCGAAAATTTTCAATACATGCTTCCAGGAATCTTCACACCCCTGTACCATGAATGCAAGGAGATAAAAAAAAAAGAGAGCAGCACTCATCAGAAAAGAAAGAAAAACCGGACTGTATAAAAGATCTTTCTTTTCTCTCTTCCACGGAACGAATACCGAGGGGAACAAAAAAAATGCGGCAGGAATTTGCGCAAATTTCGTTGCTGATGGCAAGGTTCCGCCGCGCGCCGATTTAATCTCGCGAGCATTAAGGTTTTTTTGCGTCTCTTTGGCTCAACTCTTGTCGCGGACCAATTTTTTCTTCCTTTTTGTTTTATTTCTCAAAGCCCGACGGGAATGAAAAATAAAACTTACTCGTTCTTTGAAAGCAGTGGAAAAATGTTCATTTCGATTTCGTTTTCGCTGGTTTGATGAAAGGCTGCTTCAAGGACGCGTGTAACTTCGCCGCTTTCGACGGCCCAAATCCAGGACACAAAGCAAGCTCTTCTTTGGAAGCCTTCAAGATGCTTGCAAGGGAACCAAAGTTTGAAAGAAGCGTCATGGCGTCTGGTCGATTGATGGAACGAATCGTGGTCAAGGCATCAATTATCTAAAATCAAAATTTGTCAACCCAATTTTAATGTAATTACGACAAATACGACACAATCGTGAGTTTTTCGAGAAAGCGCCGTGATTCAAGTATCAATAACCCGATGCATGGGACTAAACAAGCCTTCATTGCTAGTGAAATTAAGAATTGAAATTCACTAACTCAGAAATCCTTATAGAAATAGTAAGATATTCATAAACGAACGACCCAGACTCCGTGATTTCGGTGGTCATTACAAAATTTCAACAACAAAAAACAAAATGAGAAAAAATGACAGAATGATCTAGAAAATGAGACTATAATTTCCAAATAGAGTACCAGAGTTGTCCCACTTGAAAGCGACCTTGGTTATTTCTAGAGTAAATATGTAAAAAAAAGGATACAGCCCGTGATGTTCTTAGCATCTAAGGTTCTGGGTTTCTCAGGATTTTTCTAACATTTTAAAATTTACTGCATGATGGTACGTGAAAAATTTCCAGCTATGGCCGCAGTTCTCTACCCATGTCACAGAAGGCTAAAAATTTGTCAGGCCAGCTAAAATTGAATTTTTCCTGTTTTAACCAATATCTAAAATGTAGAAAAGATAGTGAATCAAAAATGTTTTCAACTTTTACCTGGAAAATTGGCCATATAATTTTTAGCCCCCTGTGAGATGGATGGAGAACTATGAGCATAACTGGAACATTTACACTCATCATCATGCAGTGAATTGAATTTTTTTAACCCGAACGAAATTCCAGAGCTTTACAAAATCATGGGCTGGCTATATCATAATTTTGTAGTAAAATTTTTTTCAGTTACAGAACTATTTAGTCCTACCTACTCAAGAGATAACCAAGTTCGCGCGCAATTGGGACAATCCTCGTAGTTACTGTATTGACGAATTCAATACGTTAATTTTTGAACGCAAGCTGGAAAAACCTCTACGAACACGTTTTTAATATCTTTACCCGCGATGTAGAACTAGCTTCTTGCTTTTCCATAATAAGATCCGCAGGTTTGTTCTCGAAAGCTTTGTAGGTCTCCAATATTCTTCCTGATTCCTCATTGGACCAAGAAAGCATCAACGTGAGATCGGCAAGGACACAAATAGATGTCAGTTCTTTCAACGAATGATAAGGGTCCTTCGAATCAACCTAAAAAAAAAGGTCGAAAACACTCCCTTGCAGACAAACTTTGCACAATGAGGGGTGACCGAAACCTGACCTCGACCAGAAGAATCCGAAGTTCGTATTGCTGACCCAGCTTTTTCAACCTTTGGTGAACGTAATCGGGATTCATGTCGTGGTAACGAAGACTCAGATACAAAGCACACGAAGAGACTGGGTTCTGTATTAGACCTTATTACAGAGGTATGAGGGTGCCTTGTCTCGCCTAACTAAAGTCTTGCCCTAAAGGAGAGACTTTAACTTGTTCTTAGCATCGCGTATTACTTTCTCATAAACAGTTTCCATACTAATTTGTACACCTGTGATATAAATATTCTAAAACATGTGATACTCAGACCGAGTCAAGTTTTCAGAGGTTATCAACAACGCACATCAATAAAAGAGCACGTTTGTGACAGCGAAAAATTTCGGGTGCAAATCATACATGAATCACGTCGGGTACATTTTTCATGAAAAAAATGTTTCCTACTTTCAAAATGTGTTCCAAGTTCCGTTTTTCAACATTATATGACTTACCTAAAGCAAAAACAGATTAGTAGAATTCCATTATTTAGTGATTTTGATTCAAATTTGAATTTGTTGACTGAAAAAAGTTTAAACTAAGGTGTACGTCAGTGTTGCCTAACTCAGACATGACCAACAGCCAATTCCACAGGTGGAGAGTCTTTGTGTCATGATGGGCAACAATATTCAAGTTTCCAAATTGTGTCATGATGGGCAACAATATTCAAGTTTCCAAAATTTCCCTTTTTTAAATGAAACGTTCAAAATCTAGTTAAGTTCTATGCAATGAATCAAAAGCATGGTCTTGTAGAATTTTTGAAAGGTGAAGCAAAATTTTGAAATAGTAAATTTAATTTCCAGTATATATTTTGAACGGTGTTTTTTATTTCGAATATATTTTGAATAGTGTGGGCTGTCACTGTTTAAATTATTGACTGTGGGCCAGATGAAGAGTCAAGTCTCTGCAGGCCAGATCTTTCCCGTATGTTGGGCAGCACTGGTGTATTTCTTACGCAAGGGTGCATGGTACTCGAATAAATGCGGGTAGGTTGTAAAAAATATCAACATTAAGGGATAGGCTAAATTTAGTTAAGGAAATATTTAGTTTTACTAACGCACCTGTCGATCACTGACGATAATCGATCCACCACTAAGCACCGCTGGAGACGGTTTGGCTGAAATGAGTGACCTGAGTTGATCCGACACTGTTGCATCTTGACTTCCTTCTTTCTGGACTACAGCAGCGTAAATATCATCAGAACTCTTTAGCCTACCGAAATGCTTCGCGAACGGATTACGAGGCTTGTCTTCCTCGTCCATTCTGTAGAAAACACACACGAATGTTCAAAAAAATATATGTTTTTTATATTGTACGTTGTTTAGCCCTTTTCCCCAGTATAGTTGAGAACTAGGAGTTTTTTTTTGGACATCTAAGGTGCAGCTTTCTTTAGAAACTTTTAAGAATGTCCTTTTACGGGTGATTGATTTTAAGGCCACACAGGAAACAATGGATGCACTGATCAATGCAAAATCGAACGTTAAGCCGTTGCACAAAAGATATTATCCCTCATACGCGACTCTATTCAAATTTATGAAAATTTTGGTGCAGGCCTTGAGGTCTTCAAACTTTGACATCCGAGTTTCTCTTTGAACATAAATATGTCACCTGCGTCTGCTTATTTAGCATCAAATTAGGCCATCGATTCAGGCAACACCTACACGAATAATCTCTGTTGCATAAGGACTTCAGCTAAAAAGAGCCCAATAATATTTCACTGAGCAATGGCAAGCCTGAAATTGGAAGAATTCCCAGTTGAATGCTGTTGAAAACATGCGTGGAATATGAACTACAAAATTTCACGAAAAAAAAAAACCAAGCACCGATTTTTTTCTAGCTTCGTTATGTTGTCCTTTACTCGCCCAGAATCCGTTACTGAGGAAACAACATCGAAGCCGGACAGGACAAATCACAACGCCGCATCCTCATACTTCTGCATTTCCTTCTTTTCCTTCGAGTTTTACGTTTTGTCTCTCTTTCTCTCTCTCTTCCAGTGCGGATTACACACACTGCACTGAACCAAGAGCTAGCACAATCGCAATCCCTAATTGCCTTCCCAATACAAGCAGTCTTTTCTTTCCTCACAAGAAAAACCCCCACTCAAAAGCCCGTAGCGTTCAACACAAAAAAGAACCGGACTAATCCTGCGATTATTGCGGAAGAAAACGATGGAGATCGAATTTTTGACATCGATCCTCACAGAAAGAAACACCGCTCTGGAATTACGGAAAAGCGCGAACGAACGCAGTTTAGCTTCTTACCAAAGTTTCCCCCCTCTAAACGCCCAATCTAGTTCGTTCAAAAAAGCGAACATGTCCCGACGAAACAATGCCTTCGAATACTTGATCATAAAAATTGCGGAAGTTTCAACATAAACTCTCAAAAACCGGAGAATATTAAACGCGACTTCAAGTTCAGAGACGCGATAAAATAAATCAACCGAATCAACCAGAAGAAAAAAAACGCAATTATACAAACGTCTTGCGATGCACGTAGAACAGACTGGCACTTGCTTTCAATCATCAAAGAAAACAACAAAAATTAACGAGAAAACAAACAGAATGAATCAGAGTATCTCCACACGATCTGTCGTCTCAATTTCAGCATAAACACAACCAGCCGAATGAGAGACGCTTCGAACTTCATCTTCAAATTCTTACAATTTTCAGACAAAACGCTTTTCGCCAAAAAAAAAATCCTACGCGAATGCATTTCGAAAATCGTAACGTTTCGCATTTCTTGGAAGAACTCGGAACACAGGTCTTCAAAATGGCAAATATGCGTAACTCGCAAAAAAACCTATAAATTCTGCAACGAGGAAGTCCAAAGCTTTCATCCGTAACAGGACGACATGAATTTCAAAAATGCTACCTAACGATGTTTTCCTTCGAATTGTTAGACACCTATTAAGCGAACGCGATTACTTTCTAGCACAGGAAATAATTTCATGAGTTGTCTCGTTTTGTGCGCCTGTTTGAAAAAAAAAAAACTGGAAACGGAAAAAAAGAGATTCGATTCACGCAATACTGATATAAATAGAAAACAATTACAACGCTACGCGATTGACATGAAAAAAGCCGCAACGAATCACAGACTTGCAACTTGCCGAAGTTGCCTCAAATTCAAATTATTGCTTGGTTATTGTAAAATAATGATACTAAAGACGAAAAACCGATGTTTTGAAAGCAAAAAGCCTCTGCTGTTTTCTTCTCAGCAAACGAAATATTTCGCCTAGGAATGACACTCTCAAACTCGCCGTTTTTTTTTAGCAAAGCACTCAATTCGCTTAGATAAGTGAAGGGAATGTTAGAGTCGTAAAAATCAATTGCGGCTCAAAAACTTCTAAAAAAACAAAAATCAAACGAACGATGACTAGAAAACGTCAAATAAACAACATAACATGAATAAAACGAGAGCAACGTAAAGCGACGAGGTAAATCGTTGACGTCTATTCATCTTTGGTCTTCACAGGATCAGGTAATTCCCCAGACTTCAAACAGCTCTTGCCCATCACTCCCTTGTGGATGTACGCCTTGTAGAAGAACCGGGAAAACAGGACGAAGTACGAGAAGTACATCAACAGCGAGACCTTGATATTCTCGACAGTCACTTGACACTTCTCGCCTCGTTCGAGCGCATTGTAGGCGAACACGTTAACGTAGCAGCCCACAACCATTTGCATCAACTGCGCCGCTGTTATAATCATGGACACGCGACGAGGAACACGGAACTTGAGCGCTTTTAGGGCGTAGTAGGAGTACATCAGAGAGTGCACGAGGTAGTTCATCGTGATGAACCAGCGTCCTGGGGCCACGAAGCCAGCAAACGCGTACCAAGTGTACAGCAGGACCGTCACGTGGTGGTACCAGTGCAGGAAAATCAGACGCTGCTTGCGCAGCACGATGAACACCGTGTCCCCGAGCTCGGGGACCTTGGACAGGATGAACATCCAAGTCCAGAAACCGCACACACGGTTGTTTTTAATAAAGCTGAAAAAACCATAAGTATTCAAGATCATCTAAGATTTACGTTACGTCAACGAAAACGTCAAATCTGTAGGGGGAAAAATGCGATGCCCTTCTAGAAAAAACGTTCTCAATAAAAATGCAAAAAGTAGCAACAAGTTTCGAGGAATCCAAGAATATAATTAGTTACGCGTAAAGCTGTGACTCATAAAATAATATCTATGCTACACGAAAAAAAAAATACTGTAGTTTATACCAATAGACATTGATAAAAAAAAGATTCCACATGACTCAACGACATTACTGGAGAACTCTCAAAACGCATTTTACCCGAACACGACAAAGAATAACCAATTTAAAAAAATCATCGGGTTTCGCAGGAATTTTCGTCACCTTTCCTCAATGTACAGCAGCTAACCATAAATGTTTTAGACACAAATCAAAAATAGCTCGGGAAGAAGTTTTCCATGCTGCACTTGTTCCGCACTGACTTCCTCTCCCCATAAATTTCAAGGAATCTTCATGAATCCCCAGAAAGTGGCATGATAAAAGTTTGACGAATTTCCGGAAATTAGAGAACCTAAATTTTACTGAATTTTGTAACAATTAGTGGTAGGCATTCAGTGATGGGTTATTTAATTTCTTACATATTGCTATTGCGGCTAATACACCGAGAATAGGAATATACAGATTTTTTCAGGTGAAACTGTGTCCAGCAAACAAGAAAATCCCAATCGCCCAGACCTACAAGTATTTCTAGCTTTAAAAAAATAGCTTGGACGCTCTAATGAGCTCCAAAGCAGATTCCGAAAAATTAGAATGCTTTCAAACAAGAGCAGAGTAAATCGACGATCGCGCATCAAATTAATGCTGTTATTTATAGGGACACAGAAAAACAGTACTGTACTACGCATTCAACTCGGAAGTCGAAAAAACGAAACCTAATTTTTCCTCAAAAGGTTTCGCCACGGAAATTCATCAGTATTTTCCTCAAGTCAAGAAGATTTGAGAAAGACCGAGCGTATCTCACCTTGGTACACACGCAGAATGATGAAACCCATAAGTCGTGAGAACGTGGAACAATTCAGGCAGCGTGCGGGACGCCCCGATGATGCTAAAGATAGAGAGGAACAAGTTCCACACAACCAGCGGCGTGCGCAACTCAAATGCTCGTCGAGATTGCATGTAATGCCTTCCAGAGAACACAAGTATCATGTAGATGCCGACATAGTAGAAACATGTCTTCCAGTTCTTCACCATCCACTCGTGCTTTTCCGTGTACTGAAAATCACTCTCGAACTGGAAAATGTACGAGTAGTTCGGCATGCTGATCGTCTCCATCGAATGCATTTTCGGGGCGGCAGAAAGAAACACTCGCGCGAAGAGTCACTCACATACACAATAGCAAAAAACCCACACGCTGCCTAAAGAAAAAAAAAAAAAAAACGGTTAGACAGATAAATTAAGTCTCGTGTCAAATTTTCAGATAACCTAACAATAAAACTCCGCAACACGTTCAAAACAGTTGATTCTTGATGCTGACACAAGAGGTGCAATACGAAAAAAAATCGATCAAGTGTTGGACGATTGCCATCTACTAACGAGGCGAGAGAAAAAAATACGATTGCGATAGTGTCTTTCGCTGATGAAATCCGCGATCCCACTTATGGCCCAACACCGGTGTTCTCTAACGCCGTTGGAAAGCAATTTCTCATTTCTTTTACGCGAAACAATAAGCGAACCACAGTTGCTGCAAAGCACTAGGACTTCAGTTTCTTCAATCTTGATTGTAACTGGTGATCGTACTGCCAGTTTCCGTCTACCTCGTGAAAAAACTGCAAAATAGATAAAACCGTCAGCAAATCATACGTCTAGCGCTTCCCATCAAATTAGAACGAAATGATGCATCGTTGAAAATCTAAAAATCAAAACATAACTTTTTTTAGAAAAGACGAACGTCTAAAAAGCTACCAGTTTGGCAACTGATTTTTTTAATACGTACGGTACTCAGCAAGGGTGTAATTGAGTAGCACGTAAGAATTTCCATTCTGCACAGAATTCTCTCCAAAAATAATTGCAATTTTTGTCATTCAAGCATACACTTCAAAATCTTCTGAGCAAACCCACCAATTTAAACCCATTCTAATTGAGTTCCAACACAAGCTGTGACTTTCGACGGCACTTAAATTTACAGTACAGTACACCCTCAACAATTACAACTATCTACTGTACACAATGCTGCATTTACCTTGGTATTCCAAGGAATGTTGTGTTCGGCACGGTAATGCGCTTCAGTCCGCTGACGGTGCTCAAGAAAAGATTTTCCTTTCGTTGCCATTTCGATATCACCGTACTTAAGCCCGATTGTCACATCTTTCCATAGTTTTCTACTCTCAAAATCTTCTTGTTCCAAGACGGGTTGAAGCTCCTTCGTTATTATCTGCATTTTTCGCGTATCTGCGAATAACTCCTCTTTCTACAGTTGATGAAAAAATCGTGGAAAGACACACATTCAAAAATCACGAACCAGAAGGAAAATGTACAAAAATAACTCACTCCCGAATCGGCCCATTTCACGGTCATGAGTCCATTCCATTCTCCTTTCACCGACAAATACGGTTTCTTCTCTCCGGGTCTGAAGGCATCACTGGTTATCCTATGCTTTTTCCCACCGTAAAAAGGTTTCGTCAGAAACTCTACAGTGGCATTATATCCAGTTTGAGGACAATGTACGCTACACGTCCCTCCCAACTCCATCCAAGGAACCGTCAATATTGACCTGGGTTTCGGAAAACGACGAGAAAACCCACAATCAGACAGAAGCTTCATCAAACACTCCCTCACTTATTCGAACAAACGTAAATACTCCAGAACATTGACGAAGATATCACATCACATCGCGTACGAAAGTGAATAAATAACAAATTGTTCAACAAAAAACAATCCGAATTAACGAATACTGTACATGAAAAAAATGATGACTGCATAAACATACGAAAGCCAGAAACAATAACGTACCAATGGAATAAACTACACAAGAACTTCTATGAAAATAGACGTCGCACTAAAATTACACTAGCGCTAGAGCTTGAGACAAAAATTATTACAATTCAAAAAATATGTTCCTATTGAATATACTGCATAAGAAAATATCAACCCTTCGCGGTATTTCACAGATATGAGTCGTGCATCATGTTCACAAACAAAATAAAGAACGAGCACAAATGCGCTCGTACATTTACTCATTGAAAAATTGTTTCAAATGTATTCATGGTATCCGCTTCTTGAAACTAAAAAATTGACGAAGAAATTGTTATTCATGCATATTCGTTCAACTAAAATGTAACAAACCTTACTTTCTTATTTTTAAATAGGCGATATTTTTGCTGAAACACTCGACTCGGAAACTAAAATCAAACTCTTTGAAAACGTATCAAAAATTGAACGCCCGCAACGCAATCATGTTCCAATTCAAGATCAAATAATGCATTATTCAAAACAAACAGAATAAAAATGTTTTTTTTTTTTATTCTACGCATACAAAGGCAAACTCACCGTCCATAACCACTTGGGAAACTGAAAATGTACTCCTCGTTGTGGTCTAGGAGCGAGACGACTCCTTGTCCCACCATGTGCACAGCAATCGATAGCCCGAGGAACTTGGACTTGGTCCAAATGTGCGAGTTGACAGACATTCTTTTCCCCGGATGTTCGGCATAAAAAGCTGAAACTAAGAACCGACGACGACGATAGGGCAAACGGGTGATATTGATTAGCATGGCCCCCTCCCGGCGGTAAATCACAGTACTCACTGGGTGGATGATGCGATACTTGTTCTGCAATATAAGTGAGCTGGTCTCCCCGGGCCCATGGGACAGGGCTGTCTGGGCCGACAGCCTTCAGCGCCGGATCTGCGGTTTCCTTTTTGGTAACTCCCGGAACAGTCCAAGAACACCTTTTTTTTTTATAAATCGCGAAAACGAATGAGAAGTAGTGAGACCATATAAGCTTTGATTCGTCCGGGTTCGTACCACGGAGGTAACATCGATTAATGAAAATAGAAAGATTTTCCCAACCGATTAACAAATGTATCACGCTGAATTGAAACCGAAAGATTTCAAACGAATATTGATCAGAAAAAAGTTTTAAAAGATGCATTTTTTTTTAGCTTCATCAGTTTTGACGGATCTACAGCTTTCGTTCCTTCTTATTCATAATATAGTTTAAAAATTTACGGTTGCACAAGAACTGGACATGACTCGTGGGCGCTCACGAAGTCCCTCCGTTTTAACAGATAGGTTCTCTCTTTCGGTGAAAATTGCATTACTGCAAGATCCTTTTACCTTCACTTCTCAATCATTTCCATGCAGTCTAAGCAGGGAAACAATATTTACATAACACGAAACAAGTATAAGGAGAAAGAAAATGAGAACCTATTCCTTTTTCATCCTTCCATGGACATAATCTAAAATTTATATTTCCGAAGTCAATCCAATAAGAAAGATTAGTCCTTTTTCAAATAAAAAATCATGGACTTACCTGAAAATTTCCCCCAAGATAGGATTGTAAGGCTTCTTGGCGATGCTACTCTTCCTTCCGGCGTGAAAAGACGAAAGATACCACTGTAAAGCCGTGGTGAATCGTGCCTCGGGGGTCGGCTTGTCATTTATACTGAAAAACATAACAGTAAAAGTCCTGTTCACGTCCCAAAAACCCACATTTGGCGTACCAGTGACGCGGAAGTAAAGAAATAAAAACTCGCACTTGAGATGGATGAAACAGCTCACCTGACAAACAAATCGGGATGGGCGAAAAAATCGGCGAACATTTCGAGCAAGGATTTCCTCTCCAGTATGAAAGTTGGAAGAACAACTTTAGTAAGATCCATTCCAATTTTGACTTGAGATACTAGGTGCATTATGATACTACCGTGTCGTTCCATACTTCCAACTGAATAAATAAAAAAAAGAAATATGGAAGACTCAAAATACAGTATGTTCAAGAAGCCTCAACTCACGATCCTCCTCTTCGTCGTCGTCGTATAACGCTGTAAGCATAATGAAAAGCACCTTCCTGAATAATGCATTACAACACGAATAAAAATTTTTTTTTTTACCATCATAGTCAACATTCTTGGGAACAAAGTCGCTACCAGACGGCAACCGGAGCTCAGCATCCACTGGAGACAATCCTCTGTGAGACGAACAGCACACTTAATTCGACGTTCGCAACATTCGTTTAAATAAACTTACTGCGCGTCAGGCTTGGCATCCAGTGTTATACCAGATATCGGGACATTGTAATCGTCATCATAAGCATCATAGAAGTCTTCTTCTTCACTTGAAGAATAAGAAGTTTCAGGCACTATTTGGGCGGACGGTGGGACCGTGACTGGAAGAAAAGATAAGCTTTTTAAAAAACATTTCGCTACCACGCTCACGCAAAATAATTTTTTTATACCATCTTCAGAAAAAAATCTAAAATAAATGCATTCGCCCAAATAAAGTAATTGCGCAGACAAATACGCGCAAGAAGTTTTGACGTCAGCTTTTTTTTATTCATCTGAAGGGGTGAATAGTGTGGGGAATAGGGGCGGGGCAAAACAGTGGCGTCTTATAATTTGAATATGACGGATTCCGTCATTACAATTGAGTAAATATTTGACTCAGAACTTCAAATGAAACCTTCGTATCTCACACGTGCGCTTCTCGGGTTGTTTACGTTCAACGCATGTTCTGCGGTCGTGCTTAGTTGAAAATTATTTCTGAAGCCCTCTATACTGAATTGCAAGGGAAAAATAATGTACCGTATATTCACTCTACGAGTCTAAATCCTTCCGTTACACAATTCATTCAAAACCTTACGAATCCAACTGTGTAGAATGAACAGGATTTACTTCATTATTTCCCGTCAATCAACGACCAAAATATCGATGAAATCGCGACAAAAAAATCCGATCAGAAGTTCATACGTGGAGAGTTATTTCAGACTTTCACAGTCAATAATCATCACCGGTAAAAAAAAAAGCACTTAACTCACCGATAGGAGTAATCGAAGCGACTCCCATGGTAACTGTTTCACTGACGCATTCGATGCCCGTCTCAATTCCGGTAACAACTTTATCCGGGCCAATCACAACAGAAGAAAAGGCATCCAAGAAGGATTCAGCGACTTCCGATCCTAGAAGTGAGTTCATGTTCAAATTTATCAACATTCTTCAGCATTCACATGACATACCTTGCTGAACCGGGCGAACAAATCCACTCATCTCGCTGGGTGAATCCGGAATAAAACATCCATTGATCGGATTCGCAGCATTCTAGCAGAATAAAAGATTAATTATTCTTCATGTGAGGAAATTAAACCTTGGTACATACCTTCGCGATTTGCAGGACGACAATCAGATGCTTGATACTCTCCAACATATTCTGAAACAAGCGAAAGAAATAACCAAAAGTCAAATCTTAAACGAGAATTATGGATTTGCACTCACGTTAGCTTCGGTATGGACCCGTTCCAAGTTCCGCTTCGTATCGGAGTTTGATTGCTTTGAAACTTCTTCAGCCAGATCCTGAACAAGACGACGAGAAGGACTTGCACATAACGCGAAGAATTATATATCATTAAGGGCATACCTTAACTTGATCGATCATCAGTTGTAAGTATGCATCCGCTTCGGTCATCTTCGCTTCGAAATCCGCGACAGTTGGTAGAGGAGATGTGAGACTGTACAGCTTTACACACAAGAATACGGGAGGTTACACAGAGGATAGAAGCAAATTAGAAGAAACGAACCCTATATCGTGACTGGGCATGCCTAACGATTGTATCTTCAAGTGCTCGAACCCACTTCTCTTTGTCGATTTCACTCGCTGCTTGAAAGTGGAAGACTTTGCCGTCAACTGTGATGGTGAAAGTGGCATTGTCTTCATCTTCAATCCCAAGAACTGCTCCTTTCAACCTTACGCAGCCGCGACGCACACCTCTAGTCATCTTCTCCTTCGACTTGAATTATTTTATAAAAGGTACTTGCGGGCAGAGAAAAGGCTTTTTGAAGATATCATTACTCACGGTGTAGTATGAAAGAAGTCCGGCGCAATCGTCTAACACAAACCACCGGAACTGCCATCCTTGCATCATATTCGTCCATTTACTCAATGGACCTTCAATCACAGCCGAACCCATGCTTCCCAAATTTTCCGTCCGTAAAGGACCGGGAACGACTAACGATGACGCCATGTGTATACACCGACTGGATAAATACTATCCAAGATACGCGAACCGAATGCACAGAACTTACGTCATTCTCACATGCTCGAAGTCACAATAGGCTCCCGGTACCTTAATGGAACAAGTTGTCACAGAAGCAAGAACTTCACTTATTCTCCTAATGAATCACTCATCCCGTCCACAGAACAGATTTTCCAAAACACGAAGACCGAGATAATCAATAACAGAAGCAATTCGACGAATTTTCCGTGAGGATAGAAATTCTGCATGCGCCTATTACGAGCAGGAAGAATATCTGCGGATTTTTAAAGCGCAGCTTCGGCACTCTTCACACATGGACACACGCATGCGCTTTGGTTTGCAGGCTCGATCACTTTTATTAGTGAGTCTTGCTGCGTGCTTGTGTGCGTCCGTGTGAAAAAGTACCTTCAAGTAAGGGGTAGCCGCCAGTCGCGTGTTGATGGGTTGAGCTGAGTTGGCGCAACTCATGCTCACCACAGATACTGTACGTTTGAACGACCTTGTTACGGTATTAAACTTTTCTTCGAGCCACAAATGGGCCGTTTAATTGACGGCAATAGTCACCAACTTACAAAGCACTGGTATTCCCCAATATGATAAAAAAAACAACGGCAATGCGACAACCAAAAGGGCTGACAGACTTTTTTCCATTCTTAAATAAAATTGAATCTGAATTTTTGTATAATTACCGAACACAAACGCATGCACGTCACGTTACGAATTTCACTTAGAAGATGGTACGGAATGACTCAACCGCACGGTCATCATGCAGTAGTCGAACATTCTGCCGTGCCGATTGCGAGTGACATCTAGCCAGCTATTTCAGTGAACTAACCCGCGAGAAGCTAATCACTGCACAATACGTTATTTTGCATACTCAAGAAACAGCATTTTTGCAAGATGTTTGAATTAAAATATTTGTTACAAACGAACAAATTAATTGTTCTGATATTTGACCGTCAATGTTTATTAAAGCTTCAGTAAATATTATTCTTAAAAACACGCGATGCAGTGATCTGCTGGAAATAATTACCGAAATGTTGATCAGTCATCGCCAAAACTGGTCTAGTTGAACATTTTTGGCGGGAAAAGAAGAAAGATGCTCGTTTTATGCCCCAGGGTTGATGGTACAGTACTTCAAGAGGTCCATTCTGGAAGGACAAAATATAAGCACATATTTCTTGCGTTCGGGAGCTTTCTTGCTAAGGCAGATGAATTTAAAAAAATTAAACACATAATTCAAATGCTAAACAAATGTTGTTGAGGTAACTCTTGAGCTGCAAGAGCCTATACATCTACTATAATAAAGTTGCTTGGTGTTCGCAGCATTTTTTTAATTTTCCCTGGCCTTTCCCACTTTCCCGCCAAAACGCACAGGCGCGCAGCACCCCCCTCCCAGACTCTTGGGAGTCCCGCCCCCTAACTCTCCCTCTCTCTGCCTCCGAAGAGCATCAGTGATGTCTGGGAGCCCACAGAGAAAGGACTGGGCTGCAGCAGGAGTTGAAAAAAAAAAACGGGGGGATACTGGGAGTGGGGTGCTCCATAAACAAGTGAACCTGTGCCAAAAATATACATTCTTGAAAACTGAATTGAAAAATCAGGAGCAAAAATGTAACCAGGGAATTATGTTCAAATTTTTGCATACACAAATATTTATTCACTAATTAAATTTGTTTTTGAAATTTTGGAATGTGGCCTGTGCAGTGATGAAAGGCAGAAGTTTGGGGATTGAATTAACTAAAGGTGATAAAATTAAACTATGGACCATTAAAATAAAAATAGTATTACCTCAATATGAAAGGGTGATTTTAAATTTTTTACATGGTCCTTCACCAGTTAATCAACTTTAATCATGATTTTTTAACAGTTACACCTGGACACAACCTTTTCCACATGTTAATTTCTGTGATACATCAATGTTTTCCAAGCTAAAATTTGTCCAATGTCCAGGTGTGGCTGGGCACCCAAATCCCCCTGCTCATGTGCCAGTTGTGGCCCACCGGGCCACAACTGGTAAGCACATATTTCTTGCGTTCGGGAGCTTTCTTGCTAAGGCAGATGAATTTAAAAAAATTAAACACATAATTCAAATGCTAAACAAATGTTGTTGAGGTAACTCTTGAGCTGCAAGAGCCTATACATGAAGTATAAATCTCGAATGAGCAAGACGAATTCTCCGAAGAAATATAAATCCTTTATGTAAGCGGTTCAAAAGATCCGAATGAAACAGGTTTTCGAAAACAATGAACCAATACAACTCTCTGGGCAAAAGGGATCTAAAAAAAAAAAAAAACGACGCAACATTGCGAAAAACACAGGAAAATTTCACAGCAAGTCATGTGATTTCTTCATCTTCGTCACTGAAGTATCCACCGCATTTCATGCGTTTTCTCGTAACAGATGAAGTAAGAGACCCATCGCCCGTTTCAGCCCCTTCCTCCTCTTTCTGCCTCTGAAATCATCCTTGAATGGGTTAATCATCGAATTGCGTTTTGAATCCAAAATTCAATTTCTTTTGATTTTAATTGAGCCAATAAATGTTGGTTCGTTCAGTCTTCAAGGATGACTACCTGGAACGCAATGGCAGCGCTCAATGAATCAATGTTTTCTTCCAAGTAAGTATTGTCTTCATCTTCCCGACGTTTTTGCAATTCTTCCTCCTTTCTCCGTCGTTTGACCTTCCTCGAAACAGGCTTCTCCACAGCTCGATTTCCGAACGTGTTTTTGGGACACTTGAAACTCAGATGCCCGAATTCTCCGCATTCGTAACACCGCGATTTGTCCGGATATTCGCGGTGGCGAAGAAATTCCCTCGCCCGTCCATTATCTTGCGCAATTTTACACTTTAACGTGCGACCGAAGACCTGAATTCCAGTAGTCAAAAGCCAAAATGACCATAACGTAACATAGAAAAACCACACAAAATTACCTGTTTCTTGTCAAATTCCGCAACAAACCTTTCCGCGTCTGCGATTTTCACAAATAAAATAAACGCCACTCCCTTACTCCTGCGTTTCTCGTCCTTCAAGATGCTCACTCTGGGATGAAACGAGGGAGAAAAGCAGTGAAAATGGGATTCAAAGTCGTGAAGGCGTTCAGAATCCCTCACCTGGAAACCTGTCCATTTTTTTCGGCCAACTGATGAACATCCGAGTTGGTCAAATTGTAAGGCAAATTCCCCAAGTATACCGTGCTTTTACTCGGCGCCAACCCACCACTCATCGCGCGAACTGGTTAGTCTGAAATGGAAGGACGTAACAAAGGAGGTTCTCCCAGAAATAACTGAAATACCAGCATTCGGTGAAGATGTTTTCAACTTAAAAAGGTCTGATGAAGGGAGAAAGGCATCGAAGACCGATTGGTTCGCACATTACATTATGTAGTTTGTTTCATAAAGCCGGTCATTCACCTTCTTTTTGCGTGGGTCGAAATGTAAATTGAAAGAAAAACCTTCCACACCAGAAAATTCTGGAAATACTCGAGATTATTTTGATTGCATCGTCAAAATACAGTATGCAATATTTGGAAATGTATTGAAATGATCCATTAACGTAGATAACTTAGATACAATTATTCCCCGGAGCACAATGTATTGGAGTATCAAGCTACGGTATTTCAAAATCTACGTAATACGAGAAAAACTGAAGAGATTTCCACGAAAAAATTACAGTATTTAATTCAATAGAAAAGAGGGTTATGTTTGCTCCGTTCCGTTTTCAAATCCCGGTGAATCCCATGGGGATCTTGAAAAATTTTCTATAACCCTCACTAAAAAACACCTCGAAAAAAATATGATCTTCAGCTATCACACCAGACATGTTTCCAGGATTTTTCCTGACATTTTTCACCAAAAAAATAAGAGAAAATCGTGCATCGATCTCAGATTTAGCATGTTCTCACACTCCAGATTTCAAGAGATACATCACAAAAAAACCATCACTTGTCGGAAGAGAACGTTCCCGACCGCATGTTGATATCGACGAGCGGATCAGTCTTGGCGTACTCCTTCAGGGCACCATCTAGAACGTATACTTCTAACTTCAAGCACGCTTGCGCATGGTTCTTCTTCACTTCCAAAATGCGTTTCGCTAATTTTATAGATCGGTTGTGGGTCTGATTGCAATAGAGGACGAAGATTTCATGTCCTTGTTTCACAGACATGAGTATAAATTTCTCAAGTCGCTTATCCGTAGCATCATGCGGCATCAAATAAGCTCCACATATGTGACCCCGGGCAAACTCTTCGTGCGTCCGTGCATCTAGGACACCGAGACTTTCTTCTGGGACATAAAGTACAGTCTTTCTTGAATCATTCACAAGTATTCGGTCAGAATGTCGATTCTGAACAAGAATGCCTAGTGCGTAAGGAGAAATCGTCGGAATGTCGGACATTTTTGATCGAACTCTACCAACAAATCCGGCGCGGATGAAGTTTTTCGCTGCAGATTCTTTGGAATCGCGAGTAATAGTCAAGAAATTTTGGAAGATGCTAAGGGGATTGAACAACCTCCGAATATTGATCGTGTTCGGAACAAGGACACTTTTGAGCGAAATCATGATGGTTAAAAGAAATCAATTTCTGATCAACACACAAGATAAAAAAATCCGTTCCTGCAAATCGAGAATAAACATCTATCACACCAATCCTGAAGCATAAAAACTATCGGAGAACCCAAACCCCCTAGCAGAACGGACACGCCAACGAGTACAATTAGAATAAATGAGTATACAACGTTCCAACAAGCGAATTTGGAAGCTTCATGCCACTTGAGCGCTGAATTTTTCTTTCAAAGCCGCAGGCGCCTTTACCAAGTTTACTGCCTTAGTTGGGTTACCAAGCGAATCTATAAGTTCCCGTCCGTCCAGTGCCCAAGCTGCCAAAGAACCTTCGAGAGTATGCACCTTCCGCCGAGGAACTTGGGCTTCATTTTCGAGCAACTTCTCTAGACGGTCTGCAAGTTTGCCAGAACGGAAACCCACAAGGCAATAACAAACAACATCCGCATCTTCATCTGTCTTGCTTTTGACAACCTCAAGAATGTCGCTATCACTGGCTTCATGCGGAAGATGAACGGCTTGCGGAATGCGACTTGTTTTGAACTCAGCATTATCTCGAGCGTCCAACAGCAGGAATGCTCTAGAATCTTTTCCTTCAAGCATTTTTGATAGTGCTTCGGCTGGAATACTGGAGACCATCCTTGTGAACTTTTCAAGCCCTCCGCGACGGAATTGCTTCAAAAAATTGCGCGTCACAGAGAGATTCATACGCCAGTTCTCGTTAGAAGCCTGTAAGGCAAATCGAGACAGATTACTCCTTACAACTTTCTTCAGAATCTCCGCGAATGCATTTTTTAAAAGGCTTACGACCACTTATGATGCATTTCACAGAGAGAGGCTAGAAAATAGCAGTCGAAATCTTACTAAATCACGCGTCATATAAGTAATAACTCAAGAGGGGATAGAATTCTTTTTAATCGTCTACTCTCCAGATTGACTAGCGTCCAAAATTGCTTCCCATGACGTGATCAAGCGTTTAATGACGTAAAACCGAAGCCTGAACTTTTCTTACTGACTACCAACCACTGAGTAATAGACTACTAACCAATTGGTAGACTGGTTGGTACTCAGTTTCACCACTGACTACCAACGGTGGACAGTAACCTCCGGTGCAATTTCGAATGTTGCCGCGGGTATGAGCGCTTTTTCCTTCGGCTATTTGATTTTCAAAAACTTGATTTCATCTGAGCATTTCGAAAACGCCGCATGAACTCACATCACCTTTCTCTCCTTGTGCACTCCAGGACGTCGCCCTATAGCGACATAGAGCTGACTGTGTTTCAAAGAGCGTTTCAATTGTGACGTGGGAAAAGGTAACCGGTTGGCGCTCTTTACAGTACTGTACATTGAAATTTACCAATAAAGCAGAATACAGTACCGCATAATGTATAAATTACCATTTAAAATATAGGCAGTAATAATATAAAAAATGATAGCAGGATTTATCTCCCCCAGTAATCATGCGGATTGTTTGGATTTCCAGCTGCAGCATTTAATATTTTGCCTTATATTGGGAGGTGCTCAAGGAGACAAATTACATAATGGCGAACTCTCTGAAAAAAATTCAAGGGAGAATAAGGGGCCAGAAAAAATCAACGCAGAGAATAATTTTGTCTGAGAGAACTCCTCAAACATGGGCAAAGAATCTCACGGGGAAAAATCGTTCTTCAGCGAAAATTGTTTTTAGTCAAGATTGACGCAGATAAGAGACCACCTGTTCATGTATCATGTGATTCTCAACAGCTGCTGATTACACTATATGTGTTAGAGCTAAAAAGGAAATAAAGAACATAGCACATCACTGTGTAGGAATATGCTCAAGGTTAAAAATTCTTTGTTGAATAAAGTTTTAAAGGAGTAAATATTATTGTTCAAAATTTATGTAAATTTATAGTGCAGTACTGTAGAACTCATTTGTAAATAAAAGATCACAATGCTGAAATTTTATCACGACTTAACTTGTCAATCAAAATCGCATTTTCAATAGTTCAGATGCTGGAAAGACAGAATTTCACGTTTTTTTCAGTCAAGCAATTTACAGTATATAGACTATATACACACATAATGAATAAATCATATATACATCAACCCATCTTGAAAAAATGCTTTGCACATTACATTTTGCCGCTCTCGCGGGACCAACATTTTCCTTGCTGAAATAGTCCATTACTCATTTTCGTCTTTGTTTCAATTGTCCAATAATTTGCATGAATTAAATCACATTCGAAGCTCTATGTTCATTCCAAAACCGGTCAGTCCTCCCAGCAATGGGCAATACGTCCGGCTGGTGGTGCTGGTCCAAGTTGGCAGCGGTGCCAGTGACAGCCTTGCTGTTCCTGCGACTCCCAGAACGCTGTTGGCGCCGAGTTGGCACCCCACGGTGGCTCATCATTCCATTTGTCATGAAAGATGTCACTCTTGACCCGAGCGTGGCGCTCTTATCGTTGTGCTGAGATTTGGGGAGTACCTGGTGCACTATGACTGGCTGCTCAATTTCTTCTGCGATTTCTTCAACATAGTCTTCTTCCACAGCGTCTGACATGGTGTAAACCTGTGAAGAATACTGACAATAAACTAGCTTACCTGCAACAGGCAGCAAAATCAACAAATCGTTGAGGAAAAATAGACAGAAAGAAGAAGCCCTTTTTGAAAAACTGTAGGAGTAGATTGGGTGACATTTTGGAAATTTTGCGCAGTAAAAATTCAGTCTATTTCGTTGAAATAAAATTAACGCGTGAACATCTGCATGTTTCCGCGGAATAACTCCACAAATAATTATTGTAATTTGAGCATCAGCCAGATCTTTTAAAATCGTATACATTATTGTATACCGTTTTTATTCATTCAGCTGTATACTGCATAATATACCGCACATTCAAGAAACAAATTAACAATTCAATTATTTTGTGAACATAAAATTATTGTATAATGTACATAGTCTTGTAAATTCCAAAAAACTTGAAACTGCCCGTGTGTCCTTCCGAAAGCGATCTCACGCACGCAACTATGAGCCTATTCCTGTAGATGTCACTCCTACTCATCAAATTCAATTCTGCTGGCAATGCCTGGTTACCATACGTACCTTCGTTTCAGGAATAGCATAAACTATGACCGGTGGTTGCTGACGGTTCTGTCCCATGTGCTCGAAATTCCAGCTGCTCTTTTCAGCCATGGAATCCAAATTGGAACAAGTGCGGAACAACTTCGGTCTCCTCGCGCCGTCGCAAAACCAAAACAAACACAGTCCAATAACGATAGATGTCGCCACACTGGCGCCGACTACGACAGCGATCAGCATTTCCAGTGACATCTTTCCTAGTGATGCCTGCGATCGACGGCATCGTTTCTCCTTGCCGAACACGTCTAGTTTGATTGATAAATCATGCTGATTGTTTGTTGATGAACAAGACATTTCTTCCGCCATAGAATGAGTGAATCGGTTGTAAAGTTCGCAGGAACAAGTCGTGGATAATTTGGTGTCCGTCATGCTTGATTTATCCGGGGTTGCGAAGGTCACGAAACCGTCTGTGGGGGGAAGAATCCAAACAGCATCAGTTGAGCAATTATGTTGCATTATCAATTGGTAGAATAAAAAAAAAAAACTCATCTTGGGTGAACTGCAGCTTACATGTTTTGAATGAATCCCTGTGCATGTGCTGGTGCTGGATTAGCACAGTACAGTGTAGCACTTTTCGTCGTAGTTAAACTTATATCTCAGTGATTTCAAAATTTTCAAAAATCAGATTTTTGGGGAGACTGATGGAATACCGCGGAAAATATTCTGTTCTAATCAAGCTATTCTTGCACCTCGAAAAATTTCGTTAAAACGAACTTCGTTTAAATGTACAGTATTTATGAAAGATGTTGGAAAATGCCATAAAACGGAGCAAGATGGAAAATTTCAGGAGAAAGTGAAAATTTCCCATATGCAGCCTTGAATTTGTGTTTCAGAATTTGTCAAGAGTGGTCATCAAAATTATGATTCCAGGATAGTTCTGCAAATTTTGTTTTCTAAAAAAAATACTAAAAAACACGGCAGATGGAATTAAAAAGTGGATTTAGCAATGCATTTGGGATAAAATCTCACTGATACTGCGTAAGATTTGTTAATATATTTTGTGTGACAATTAGTCACATATTAGACTAGGATACATACGTATTTTGCTTGAAATGTTCTGATTAGCCAACCAAATCTCGGTTCCATGGAATGATAAAATGCATGACTGAAAAGTTCTACAATGACTGAAAAATTGCAAAAATTTCTCAAGAGAATCAATTTATAAAAATTTTATTCAGGCCAACAGAAATTTGTTTTAAAAAGATTTCACACGCATATAAATAAATCGTGCAGCTGCGGAAATCATTCGAAAAATGTCCCCTTAAACTGACATATTATCCATAGGCTATGGTACATATTTGCTGAACCCTTAAAATATATCCACAAACATTTTCAGTTGAGAAATACTGTATATGGAAAACCGACGCAAGAAATGTGAGAAAAAATGCATTTGAATTCAGTCAGTTTCTTGAATCTTTTTTTTTTTTTTGTGTGGCTTACTTGTAGGTCTTTCAGCGTCGAATTCTTGCAGGTTTCCGGTATTGAACGTATTACCCTTTAAGGTTAATAAACCATCATCCAGAACTTGAAAACCACCGAATACGTCTTTTTCGTAGACGTTGTAGATATTTCCACTAATGCGTCCAGTCGTCATAATTTTAATTTGCATAAAATTCGGATTGACGATATTGAGAAACTTGTTCCCGTGCATGGTGAGGATTCTCGTTTCCGTTTCGAAGTTGAATGCTTTGGTTTCGAGCAATCCTTCGAAACTGTCGGAAAAAATACAGAAATATCCTTTGATACATTCAAATTTTTGATTACTTCCATAGGTACAGGTATTAGTGTAGAAATACAACTTATTTAGTGACTATTTATTAGGGACCCTAAATCCATGAAATCAAGCAGAAAATTCTGAATGCTTCCGAAAATGAATTTTATTTGAAGAAAACAATTTTTCAACCATATAATCGAGTTATATAGTGATAATCAAGGCAGCATAATGGAAAAAAGGAATCACTGTACGTGCAGAAAAATTTCTTCAGGTGGAAAACACGTCAAATATGTGATAAGCAGCATCATGCAAAAAAGACTTTCTGTGAAAAAATCTTCAAGTGAAAAATGTCAATGATGCAAGAAATCCACGAAAAGCTATCAATCAAATTTTTGTTTCATTAAATTATGGCACTTGGAATAATTATAGAGGGCCTTTTTTTTGTGGCTAAACGGCATATTTTTAAATTTTCGAGTTGAAGGCTTGTATTTCTTGAACAGAATCAAAAACCTTACTGCAACGGATGCAAAAAAACCTAAACCACGACTCTAAGGACAAAAATGTAACTTATTCTATTGTATAAAGAACGTAATATTGAAATTGAGACCGATTAAATTCGACCAATTTGAAAAGCGACACCTATGTGACAGATATAAAATCATGATCAAGGCTATGCTTGGGACAACCAATTGGCAGCACTAGTATCGACGTTTTTCAGGGACTCAATGCGATGCGCATAATTAAGTTATTGACACTGTTTTACGATTAAATTTGACAATGGACCAGCATCTGATGAAGTTGCCCTTGAAATAATTTTGAAATTAAAAATTTATCTAATTGATTAGCATAAATTTTATCAAATGAAATCTCACGTTAAACAATGAACATTTTTGTATACCTTGAGTTGATCAAGAGGAACTCATCCTCCACGTGAACAGACATCACGGCATTTTCCACCACGTCGGACTTGAAAATCACCGAGTTGACCTCAAATTTCCCAACACGAATTTTAGAGAAAGCCTCGAATTCCACACGACCTTGGAAAACCGAGTCCTTGACCACAATGACCTGAGCTTCGAAGTTGCCCAGAAAACCCGTGGGCACCGTTCCAGCGAAGGTGCATTTCTCAAAGACGATCCGTTTGACTGTCGCACGCCGATTTGTGCTGCTCATCGGCAACACTTGCGTATTCGCGTGAAATGTCACACTCACGAACGAGATGTCGACACCGTGCGCAGTGATTGAAGCGAGATTCGAATCGACGAATCCGAGTCCGGAACGCTGCTGATGAGAATTCTGAGAATCGTCGTCAGCACGAGTAGAAGTGACGATTTTCAGGTCAGAGACGTTGACGACGTTTAGGGTCGACACACTGGACTCGGTCAATGTGCGAACAACGAGGTCCAAGTTCAACTCGAGCACGGAACAATCCCGGATTTCCACTGCTTTCACTTTTTTCAAATCAATGCCGAATCGACTCTTCCAATTTTGCACAGTTTCCAGATTCACGGAATCGACGGCCAGAGGGCATCGATGCACTATTGTAAAATCTCGCTTATTATTATTATTATTCTCGACGACGTCCAGCGGATTAACCGAAGGGTTCCTTGTATTACTTATTCCGGAACCTTTTGGTTCAAAGTATATTTTCGAAGACGATGTCGAGCTCGGCTTACTGTTCCTCTTGAATTTTTCCAGCTGTCCTTCAAATTTCTGCGAAATATGTCCCCCGAAAGTTGACGGAGGCGCAAATGCGAAGTATGAACTCAGCACAAAAAGAACCAGTTTCATGTTGTCATGGGAAACAAAAACTGATTGGAAAATCCGTATACATGAGACTTGTATATGGAAGGATGAGCCACGTAATTCTTCTACTGGGGAAACTTAGTCATTATCAAGTCAGTGAAAAGGAAGTGCTGCTGAGGACTCGAAGATAAAGACGTTCTTTCGCAGCGGAAAATATCGTCTCTTGTTCGGTTTTTTTTTTTCTTCAAATTTTTTCATTTTTGCTTATTTTTATACAGGATCCTCTGAAACTGAACACAGTTCTCTTTCCTTCAATCCCTTGCCAACCATATGTTGGGAACATATAATGCTACAGCATTTATACATGAACACATTTTTTCACGTGTTTCTTGATGTGGTTATTCCGTACAATAATTTGGAATTTCTAACGAAATATTCTTGAAATGTTGAACAGCAGACAGAAGGAATTCAGTTTATATACAGCATACATTTCTGTCATATATTCAAACATGATAAAAACAACAAAAATATATTATTAAGTAAAAATAAAATAAAAAATATCAGAAGCGCCTCCGTTTCAAAAGAGCACAGAAATAGTGAGTAAAATATCAGAGCAATTTCAATTACTGTACTTTGGCATTGACAATCTTTCTGCTGGAAAAACTTTATCATCAGGGAAGTGCATTAATCAAAATTCCTGCATGGTAATCTTTGCTCATTTGTTACTTTGCAGCATATGCAGTATATAGTCACCCACCCCCTAATAAAATGAATACTTTACAAGGAGATTATTTTTCCAAAATTGGGAATTTTCTACAATGAGGTTTAAAAAGTCTATGAGCGTCAAAACTTTTTGTGATCATCAGAACATTACTAAACTAAATAAAAATGTCAACGAGATCCAGTAAATTAATGCTAGACAAGTTTCCCCATCATGAAATAATAATCTTAAATTAATTTTAAAATTGAAGTAATGTACTGTTCTTTTAATGCGGGATTATATAATGAGCAATTAGTACAATTTTTTAATTCGGAGATGAGTAAATTTGATGATTCAGAATTTTATCCAGCAGCGAAAAAGTAAAGGGCCTTATGAGTAATTTTTCGACGAAATTTTGACTTTGTGACTGTTTGTAGTAATCACATATATTTTATATAAAACTTTACATACATAAAATATGGTACCCAAAAAACGTACTAAAGTTGCATAAAAGACGGTCTTGTAAGCCCGCTTTTATAATACATGAATTCCTCATTTAACTGGAATTTATTGATACAGTAATTAGATTAAACCCGTGCATAAAAAAAAGATACGGTTTCACATTTTTCAAACTCGGTCCAAGACATAAGATTGCACAAATACTTGTGCACATGTATTTCCCATCATGCAGAAATAATGTGCATCGATTGATTCCTGGAAATATTCTCGTGCAGAGAAAAATGCGTTTCAATCATTTGAATAATTAGCTAATTCTGGTTATACTGTATCTCACTTAATATAGTATCTTGAGATGAGCAAAATGTGCTGACATACTGTAAAATAAGTGACACCCTTTTGGTGTGCATCGGTAAATCACACGTGTACCATGACATTTTGGCATAATTTGTCATGTGATTTTTTTTTATGCGTTCATCGTCCTCAGAAATTTGGCAAAGGATAAAAAAAAACTCCGAAGGAATACAATTTTGCATGCATTTGACTCAAAAATGAGTATTTCCATTAGTGAAACACCGACGAAAAAAAATTTTTCCCGCTGCAAATACCATTTGAAAAAATTGACACGCGAATATGATTTTTTCATTTCAAATCCCGGGACAATGAAAAAAAAAACCACGCGTTCATAAATGATTTCTCGCCATTTTGTCACGCGTCGTTTCATGACCGGAAGAGGACAGACAAAAAAAAAAGAGGACTTCGTAGACAAATGTATGCAGGAAGGATTATGCGAAAATGAAATGGCAGTTGTCGGAGGCCCCGAAACAAGTGGATAATCGAAGCAGACATTTTGTTTTGAGCTCGTCCATTAGTTTGAACATCAGCATTTCTTGTTTTCATTCTCCGGTCATCATCTCCATGAACTCTTCATTGCAGAGGAAGAAACGAAAAAGACAAAATCTAGATTGGAAACAATTCTTACAACGAATTTGAGAATTCTGTTTTCATTTGAACCCGAATCTTCCACGACGCCTTGAATCATTCCGGTCTGAGTAGATGTCGCACGCATCTCTAGAGCGTTCATGAGGTCTAAGACATTTCATTGTTTGAAATAAATTTTGTTCGTTAAGGTCGGATAATTTTGTAGGGAAATTTCCGGTATTCAATCTGATTAGGATATTTTATACAAATTCTCTGCATTAGTAACTGTAGTGAATCAGACAACACGAGTCTAAATTTTTGAAGATGTACGATGAGGTGAAGAAGTGAAAAATTTCCTCCTTTATTCCTGCGCCTAATTTTTCAGGTGAGCTTTGGCGCTTTAACACTTCACATTAATTGAATAAAAATGAGCTTACATTTTGCTATGATATGCTTCTAACTTTGTCCGCTTTTTGGGTGACAAACTTTGACAAACTCACCATCGAAGTCGACGGTTCCTGAACCGTCGGTGTCGATTTCCGCGATCATTTCGTCCAACTCCTCGTCAGTCAATTTGTCATCCAACTCACGCAGAATTTCTCTCAACGTCTTTGTTGTGATGTACCCATTTCCTGAATTGTAATAACAAGTTTTAAACCGTATTCTCAGAGGGAAATAAGCTTTTAAATTATCGGAAAGTCCCCAGCTGCGAAGAACTATAATCCACACGGAAAAATTATCTTTCTACGCGGTAGGTTCAGAAAATATTTCTCTACACGTTCAACTTCGCGGATCAACAGGCGTCACACGAACTAGGAAAAAGCCAGTGAAGGTTTATTTCAAGAAATTTTCAAGAAAAAACGATATTCTTTTCGGCGGAACACCTGCACACTTTCATACAGAAGACGTGTTTTCGTTGTCCCAGAAACTGACAGACTTTGTAACCCGAACCTTGCACCATAAAAAAATAATCGTGAGAAGTTTTAAAACGAAGCTACAGGAAGAAAATTAGAGAATTTCTCGCTGGGCTCTGTGTTAAGGGGAACATCTTTGAGGCACGTGGAAAGGAATTTCAGGAAAGAGAAATAAAAATACGATGAGATTATTTTTCTCTCAATTCATTTGAGTTCTGACCTTCCTTGTCGTAAAGCCGGAAAGCTTCCCGAAGTTCTTGTTCCATGACTCCTGAGTCTTCTTCAGACATGAACTTGGAGGCGAGAAGCACGAATTCATTGAACTCAATTTGACCAGATCCTGTTTGTAAAATAATCCAAATTTATATATTTTTCTTATATTTTTTAGATAACTGAGCTATTGTGAGTGACCAGTTATCAGGTCAAGATGATACACATCATTTTACACCGAACATCACTTAAAAATTGCTGCACACTCATCGGAAATAATTGTATTCTTAATTTTTTGAGCATTCATCTATTGGTGAAAAACTTCGGATGTTTTTCAGTAGAGGGCTTGCGAAATTTTTCGGAAAACACCAATAAACTGAAAACTGATTTCTGTCGTCAAGAGAATAATTATTCAATTTTTTGATTGTTATCATTCCTCGTCCTTTGTGAGAAACCATTGAAATGTAAATTCATATAAATGAAAATTGTTGTATGGATGAGTGTGTGATGTTCAATTTGACTTGCCTTTCATCATCATAACTTGAATAAATGAAAATTTCAAGGTATTCTGAAGTTTGATTCGACGCATTCTTTTTTGATTCACACCTCATATTCCCAGTCACGAAAAATCCAGGATTAGAGTCAATTTTTGTGATTTATTTAGCGTTCTCTGACAGTCGGATTAACATAATCAATAAATAATTATGCACAAAAAACGTTGCAGAAATATCGAGTAGCCTTTGGGACACCGGAAATCAAATTAATAATTTAGCCTTTTGCTCTCACAGTCACATTGAAATAATCAATTACTAATTATACAACCGTTGTAAAAATCTCGAGTATATAGCCTTTATGATACCGGAAATCAATAATTGAATAATGCAAATAATGACTGCCATGCATGATTTCGTTAAACATGCGAATCTGATAAAAGTATTTACCGATTTTTTTCAACGCTTCCTTTCAATAATATATGATAGAATTCATGCATTTGCTGAATCATCATTTTTTAGATCTGCAGATTACCTTCGTAGACTCTGAATTCACAATTTTTTCTGAAGCTTTCACTTTCTATTATGCTGGATTTTTTTTCTCCTAAAATTTCCCGCGCGATCACTTGCTATTTAATCAAACTACATTCCGGAGTTTAACACAGGTTATTAACAAAAGATGTACACATAGGGTCTCAAATATTTTCCTTATACACTTCAAGGCTCATTCAAAATCCTATTGGGAATTCCTCAAGTTATGGAAATTTTTCTTGGCATTTTTCTCGAATCGTTTACGTATTTGAGAAACATTGATTTATATTCTGCTAAATCGATATTCGATTCGTGCTGTGAAATGATTGCAATGTTGAATATTCATCAAAATAAATTGAAAATAAAAACGGGAAGGAATGGCGAAGTTCTACTCTGAAAAGACGACTTTCAAGCAGGAACCGAAAAATGACAAATTCAATATTTTCTCACCATCAACGTCAATTTCCGAGATGATCACTCGCAATTCTTTGTGGGAAAACTGCAGTCCCATCATTCCAAGAATGTTTCCAACCATTTCTGATGAAATGTAGCCCTTCTTTTCTCGGTCAAAAGTATCGAAACACTTCTTCAACACTGTCAAAATTCATCAACAACGGAAAGAACGCGAATTGAGCCTTTTTTTTGGTGCAAAATTATGGGTTCTTCAAGTTTGAGAATAAACACTATTGCTTACTGAGCAGCTGATCGCGATCCATGTCAACTTCGATCCCTTCCTGCAAATTTAAGGAATGACATTTCGACGTTTTTTTTCTATTTTTTGGGTGCAAATTAATTTGTATACTCACAAACTCGTCCTTCGGCATTTTGATGACTTGGTTGTTTCACTCTTATCCGGAGAAGAAAAAATAGGTAAGAAAAACCTGTTGGAAACATGAATCAATGATATGATTCCGAATCATGAAAAAAAAGCTGAAAGCGATCATCTTTCAAAGTGTTGAAAGAAAAATTGTTGTTCAAGCCTCGTTTTCCGTTCCAAAATTTGTACCGCAGTACAAATGCTTGAGTTCTTCGCAAAGAATAACATACATTTCAGCAAATTTCACGTGATTATCAAAGAACTTTTCGATTATTTTACAGAATTTATCGAGACCATGTCTGAGCCAGCACAAAAAGACACTTTTCAGGTTGCTTTCTAAAATCACGCAATCCTTACCAATATAATTTCATTGTATTTTCTTCGCTTTTGAAATTGTATCATCAGCAGTAAAATACGGAATTTCTTCAGCTTCCGAAGACTTCGGGTATCACAGTGATTTATACACTCACAATTCCATTAATTTGGAAATTAGATCAACATCCCAAAAAACCTTCTAATTCTTCTTATCAAAAGACGGCGGCATTACTAATAATTTAATCAGCAGTAATATTTTCGAAATTGGTCATCATTCGCAAAAGTCGGAAGTTTTCCAGCTTCGAAATAAATCGGGTATTATTCGAACATATTCCATACTTAGATGTATTTCGTCCGATGGAAATAACCTTTTGTCTCTCGTTTCGTGTTCAGTTCACATATATAGCTATACAGTATATTGTGCTTCTATATTGAGTGCAGGAATCCGAAAAATGAATGTGTACGACTGGAATAAATCCACAAAGCCGGGGAAATGGATATTTATTTATAAACAGCAACACAAAAGAGAAAAATCACAGTGAAGAAAAGAGAGAAATAAGTGACACGGGAGAACACTCGAGGAAATTGTGTATAGACCTGCATCTCGAGGAAAAAGTTCCACGAAACTGGAAGGAAGTCGAGGATTTGTGAGGCAAGGGATTTCCTGCTCAGGAATATACACACTGAGCAGAATATGTCTGAACTGCGAGAGTGAGAAAAGAGAGACAGAAAGACCCAGGTTTTCTAGATTTTTTTTTTTTACATTTTTTTTGCTGAAAAAAAAAACAACTCCAGGAAGTGATGTTGTGCAAGTCTGTCCTTCAAGTACGAGGGTTAGCATTCCAGTCTATGCATATAATACAGAAAAAAATGACGGAAAAATTCGTTTTGAGAGGTAAATATTCAAGATCAATTTAGAAATTTAGTCCCACCATCATTTCGATTATAAATTTATAATGCAGTTTTTTCGGGAACCAACGCCAAAAAGAATATTTGAAAGAGCAGCAAGTTTTTTACGTTTTTATCTACCATGAAAAATTAAAACGAAATAAATCCTTAAAACGCCACTGCTGGAAAACAGGTGATACTCTTTCCTTGATGGAAGAAGTTGCAATTGAAATAAATAACTGTATAGTTGTTTAAAGAAGAATATCAAATCAAAAGAATTTTCAGGTAGCACGCGAGAATAAGGGGATTTTACAATCGAAATACCCACTCTTTCAAGAATTCAACCCTTTTTTTTTCAAGCAAAGATAATGTATAGAAGTTATTTATTCCTGTTGTTGTACGAGGAATAAATTTAAATAAGTTTCTGAATATAAACCACCACGACCAGCTTTCAGTGAAGTTTTTAGAAAATAAGATGAAATGCCTTTCTAATGATCAAAAAAAGTGTAAGACATTTTTTCCAAAATCATCTGTTACTCGACCCAACTTTATTGTAAGTATGGTAAAAATTGTTTGAAAATTTTGGAACGAAAAATGAATTTATTTCCATGTTGTCTTGCGCAGTGCTGAATGAAAGAAAATATGCAGCAGAATTTTAAAAATTGTTAAAATTTCCGTAGAAATGCACTGAATAGGAAGAATATCGCCTAACGGCGGGAAGAAAACGGTCTTTCCTTCAGGTTTTTCAAAAATTGCGCACCAAAATGTATCAGCAATCTTCAAAAAAAATTTAACGATTATTGTCGGGAATAGATTATATTCCTTCTCCTGCTGAAATGAAGAAAAATCCAGTCAAGTTAAACCGGAATATAAATAGAATAATACTCTCCATCGTATAAAAAAGGACAATTTTTTTGTTGAACATAATTGGAATTCAAAATGCTTTAAAAATGATTATTTCTTCTCCCGAATAAATAATTTTTCACTTTTTTATTTTTAATCAAAAATTAATTCAAGTTTTTTTTAAAATCAGTTCTGATTCAGAAGTGATAATAGAAAAATAAATCAGTCTTCTTTCAGTCATCATCAGGACGAATGATTTTGAAGGCATAATATTTGATAAAATTCAATTCTTCGCAATAAAAAAAAATACTTTCTCCCTGCCCATATATTGTACGGTATTTTTTCATTTTTTCATATTCTGCCTCTTTCCTCTCACATATCTTGCCAAAGTTTTCGCCAATTACAACCTTCTGACAAATGGGTACTTACTATACTTAGTCAAGTGGATTTTTCGATACTACAGCTAGAAACCCGGCTGGCAATTACATGTGCACCTTGTTGCACTCGCACCTTATGCCATCACCACCAGCTGCTGGGTCAGAGGGCTTCCTTTTTTTCTCTCTCTCTACAAAATGAGGTCAGCAGTTTATAGTCCCTTACCACTGGCGCAACCTGATCTGACACCACACCAGAGTGAGTTCCTGCTTTTCAATGAGCTCATTGCTGCATGTGCCCAGTTGCTGTACTACTGTATATATAAGCTTGAACCATGTCCATTGCAGTCATCATATGGCAGGTGTAGTGGAAAACTCCGTGACACAACACATTTTCAGCTGTCTGCTGGAGGTTTAAAGTAAAATTAGTAAAAGAGGTTTGATAGATATTCTTCTTGTGGAAGACTGAGAAGAGAGCAAAGCCTCTTATACACAAAGAAAGAGAGACAGGAAGAGAGAGATAATTTCAATTTTTCACGAAAAGAAACGCGGCACTCAACAGAATTACCTGCCTTTGTGTATTTTAACTGCTTAGACTGAATTTGATGCGTAGACTTTTGTTATCTGTGGAATTCAGTAAAAATAGAAAAAAAGAAGATGATTCCAAAAGAGGCTTAGAAAAAAAATCGGATTTTGAACAAAGATTCTGAAGTAAGTCAACCTTTTACAGTACTGTACTTCTAACGCTTCAAACAATAACCTGACTCCGTTTTGCATTTATTTATTTAATTTTGTTATTCTGTAATCAATTGAATATTTAAAAAAATATTAATGATGCTTGACACATCTTGCAGCAGACGTCTATTTAAGGTGTCTGGATGAGCTTTTAAACTTTCCCTTTTGACCCTTTGTTTATATCTCTCCCCTTTTTTCTCAGGGTGTGCGATTAGAAAGTTCTTGTACGAGTATTTCGTATTCAATTTTTTTTCTCGTGCAGAAGCTGTTGCAGACATCGAATACCCACTGAAATTTCATCATGAGGAACATTTGTCGAGGACGCAGAAAAATTCCGTAGAGGACAACATTTCTACAAAGTTAATACAGTACAGTAATTTCAAAACTCGGCTTCATGCATTTTGAATTAATAATATACTATAAATTAATTCATACATTATAACCACTCGCAAAAATTCCTAATCTTGAATGTACTCATTTGTCATCGTGCTGTGATACGAATACGAATACGAGATACTATGAAATAATACAGAAATAAATCATTAGAAAAATTGGGAATGTGCTAAAGCCCAATCTTTACATGAATATATCCTTTGCCAAAAAACAGCTGATTACGGATTCATTCATTTGTTTATTCCACAGTGTATTTTTGCTACCGTCTGTGGCAAAAACTCGTTTGCTTGGACAATGTGACCGACCAACAGCTAAAAATAAAAAGCGAAGTTTCCCCGAAAATGCGAAAAAGTAGAGCATGAAGATCCAGCACCAAAAATTTGCAGAGGCCAAAAATCAGATTAAGTTGTATAATTGAGAAGCTTTGAAAATTGCAGCAATAAGAAGCCGGATAACTTGAGCATGAATTGGATGAATTAAAAAAATTGCAAAGACCATAAGCACATTGAATTTATGCACACAAACAAGGGTCATTTGCAAGAGGCAGGAATTGGTCATTTCGAATTAAAGTTTTTTTCTGGAGAAGCAGCAGAGCAGGGTGAAAATTATTTCATTATAAAGCTTTAATTCAGATTAAAAATGAGACAGTCACACTTTTTGATGATTGAAATCAGCTCTGACTTGTGACTGAAAAAAGGATGATTACTGAATTGAATTGTAAGCTTTGAAATCAAATTATCCTTCAGATGATGCAGAGAGAGGATCAACAGTTTTCAAGTGGGCAAACTCCTCGACAAGCCACACGGCGAACTTGAGACTTTCCAGACGTAGAGACTACTTTTTCTTCCAAGTCTCCTTTCACTATTTGATTTCTAGGAGAACTTCGAGCCGAAGCAGAGGAATTTTGGTCGTTCCAAATAAAAGTCCGAGGTCGCGTGGATTTTTACGATCCGCTGCGACATTCTGGTCGGCAACACTTCATAGATTCTAGAAAAACGCAAGGAAAGTAATTTTGTATGAAAACATTGAAAGGTTTGGGGTTTCCCAAAGATTTCAAACTTTATGTGTGAAGGTTTTTTTCAGAGTATATATCTACCAAGATGCATGTTGAGACATCCGTATTCTTTCTTTGCGTCAATTACTGGCCCGAAGGAATAAAGTGAAATTTTGCCAATAAATCCCTGTGACTGATTTTTTAAGGCATGCTTAAGCAATTACTTTACTAAAACATGTGTTAAGGAAGTAAATTCACAGATACTGCATTCCGAACAACCCTTTTTCTAGGAATGGAAGCGAAGAAACGGGGTTCAATTAATGCATTTAAAAAAATAAAGCGTCAATTATTTAAAGGTATACATTTTTTTTTAATTTCAACACGTTTTTTTTTTTACATCATTGGCCCTGTATCATGCATTATTTCAACTAATACTATACTCCATCAAGCATCATGCCCTTGAGTAAGACTTGCACCTGGTTTTTTTTTTTTCATAATAAAATTTGAATAAAACCCATCTACAATAATGACGTGTACCCCACTTTATTTATATATAGTTACAGAAAAATTGAAGATTTTCGAAAATAAAGTGCATCATAAATTTAAATTTGGACTGGAATTGAACCTGATCTGATCTGAGTTTTAATTTTTCAAAATTTTCAAAATTCTAAAAATTGGCCAAAGAATTGTTTAATCAAATCAAGTATGATGCGCACATTCCTTTCAAAACTGTGAAATAAAAATGTGAAATTTTTGTACCCAATTATGGCGCACATCTGCATCTCCCCCTTACAATTAAAGCAAAAAGTTCAAGTGCTAATACTCACATAAAAATGATATTAAAAAAATTTAATTGTATTTACTCAGAATTTAAATATTTATTTTATCGAAAACCAAAATATGGGGTGTATGCATGATGCATAACATATGCAATTATTACGCATTTCCACCTACAATTTCCGCTTCAAAATCAAACTGCACATCTTATACTAAAAGGTGCAAGAATACTTGAGTAGAAACATGCTGAAATAAAAAAAATTCCCATGTTTAAGGCGCATCTCTTCTTGGCCAGGTGTTGGGAAACCACACTACGCGCCAAATAATGTTAAAATCAAAATTATAAAAAACTCCAAAAACCTAGCATCAGATAAGAGAACCAACCCTCAAAGGAAATGAATTCTTCAAGGAAAACTACACTACTCAAGAAAAATGAAAACAGGAACCAATTTCCGCGCATTGTTGTTCACCAAAGAACAAAGCCACATTCCAAATCAAACTTTTGCTGTGTGTATAGTGTCCAAAAATTACAAATTTTGAAGAGTTCTGCTGAGTTGTTGAAAGTTTTGCTGAAGGTATCTACTCAAAATTTTTGTGTTGGGACAAAAATTGAAATACAATTGAAATAGTTTTAAATAGAAAATCCTAAAAGGATTCCCGGCCTATAGTCCCTGGCTGATTCTGCCTTTCATTTCTTAAATTTCAAACTTTACTTTATTCTTCATTTTTTTGATCCACCAGTAAATGTATTCATATTTATGTTAAGGTAAGTTATTATTCCTTAACATCAGGGGTTGCGACAGAATGTATTTTATAAGGTTGTCTTTTTTAAAGTTTTACGAGGAAAAAGGTTGTCGTAAAATATCGGTCGGTGAGTGTACTTTGGGTCGGTGGTCCAAAGGAAGAGAAGGATATGGGGTTGCCTCCCTTGAAATAAATCTCAGCCAGGGCATGTCGTAACCAAGAACGCGACTCGACGTTGCCACTCTTGCGAGTCCTTAAACTCGAGGACAGAAAAAAAAATAAGAAAGAAAATACGAGAAAAAATTGCTAAAAGATTTAAAAAATAGAAGGTAACAAAAACCCCTCGCAGAATTTTTAAAATACAAATAAACACGAAAAAGAATACAGCAGGCATGATGGGGATGAGAGAGAATGTGTAAAATGGAAGAAAAGCCGACGGAAAAATTAAAAATAGCCTGCTTTTTTTCTATCTCTTTCTCTCTCTCTTGAAGGAAAGAAAAAGGGCCGAATAAAAAGCCCTGAACTGCTGCACAGCAAATGAGCTGGACGGAAGAATGCGCTGCCAGAAAAGTGAGATAAAACACACGTCCTGTGCTGCAATGCGTCTTTTGCTAGTGTGTGCAGCTGAAAATATCTCGAAACCTTGCCCCCACTCTTTTCTTCTTCTTCTTTTTCTCATTACATTTGAATACTTATACCCAAGCCTAGTTTCCCAAACATCTCACAGAGGGCCCTAATTAAACTTCCCGGTGGATGCTTCATCAAAGAAGGGATCGCAAGTCTTCCCGACATTTATTTCGCGGAAAAATCAAGCTCCGTGTGAGACGCGATTCCTGCTTAAAAATAGACGAAGAACTACGGCTTTTCTTCGAATGAGTGAGAAACAGAAGAAAAAAGTAATGAGGAAAAATAGAATGAGAGCCTGAGTGAGGGGAAAATCTTGAAAAACCCAGGATGGACACAGAAATAGTTTCCTCGCACTCGACAGGAATTGAAGCACGGAAAACTAGTTTCCCACTTTTTCGCAGGTTCCTATACGAAAATAACCACAACCGACAAAGAAGAAAACTTCCTGGACCTTCCATTTAATTGGTTTTCCAAGACAAGGCATCAATCCATCAAGTGTGCAAAAAGCTTCAAGAATGAGGGACAAAATTTCATTAGAAAATCATAAGCGATTTACCATTTTTATTTTAATGCAATAAAATAAAATTTTAAAAATCTGCTGCGACCTAGAAAAAAGCTCTGTTATAAAAAAGTAAATTTTCATAAAGCGATTTATATAAAATTGCGGCTATTGGGCAAGGACCTGAAAAAACGGACTTTTATTGAGCAATAAATCATTTTCAAGCAATTTTTTGTAACAAGATTCTACTGTTTATGATACAGCTTCTCCCACTGACTGACTTCAAATCTTCAGAGCTAATGACATCCAATATTTGAAAGTACAGTATTAAGAGTTGTTATTGTTTAATTTATTCTGTACAGCATGCTGGTGTTAAGAAAACAGAACAAGAAAATTTTCATCAATCAAGCAGCCTCACAAAAATGTTCAGTTCATGAACTCGAAAGTCTAAATCCCAAATCGTATTTGTTGGGTTGAATTCTGAAACACGTAGGCATACTTTCAATGTTCAGCCGCCATAATTGTCAAACAATTACGGAGTTTTACTAATATTTTATTTTATTTGTTAGCTCAAGTAATTATAGCGTAGTTGTGCTTCTTTCGCTTTACCTCTCGCAATTTTATTTTTTGATCACGTAAGCACATGGAAATTTGTCATCCCAAGTAGGAATCAATCGTTTTATTTTTTTAAGAAAGAATTTATGTGGGTCATGGAGGAATCAGTTGATTCCTTGCTGGTGCTCCATGATATACTGAAAGCACAAAAACTGAAAGAATAAGTCCTGACGAAACCCGCAGCCTCGAAATATGCTTTGTGAGCTTTGCCAAACTTGATTTTGGCAAGGTTCATGAGGAAACAAGTTGCAGTCAGATGCAGTGGCTTGGTGCATTTGGTACATTGACATATTTTTTAGGAGATTAATCCGATGATACTACGGGTAGAATCAAACAAATCCCGTAAATATTTTCAAAAAATTAAGTTTTGTGAAACTCATTCTCATATCCGCAAAGAACAACATATAAATTTGTTTCTCAAGGGAAACAAAATTGATGCCCGCCTTAAAATAAAATTCCTGTGTATCAGGCACTTTATTGCCTTATTAGCGAACATTGGAAGCTAAAATCATTGATAAATTGTATGATTTTTTCCTTTCATGCCTGATATTCTCAATTTGACTTTCATGGATAATACACACGAATAATACTGTACGTTGAATGTCAGACATGAAAGAGAAACAAATTCACGAGGAATACCTCAGAATATTTTTTTTTGTCAGCAGCGAAACTGTATCCTTTGTCCTTTTTTCTCTCCAGAAATAAATGGCAAATACCCTACTTTGAAATCGAACATAATCGTGAAATGAAAATGGAGTCGAAAAAGTTAAATTTCAATCGCTTCTAAAAATATATATATACTGTGATCCAAATTCTGAGTAAAGTTCTTTCAAAATATGCACGTGAGATCTTCCAATTTCGAATCTTGAAATTTTCTGGAGGCGTCTTTTTTATGTCAGAGAAATATATTCTGCGGCGTCCATTTTATTTAAAATTTAAAGCACGGTAAGAGCTGATAATTGATCGTGCATTGTACCTCACCAAGTGTCAAGGTAGTCATTAATAAAGTGCCAAAAATACTAAGCAAAGGAAGAAAGTTACAAAGGTCGTGAAATAGGACGGAACAACTGAAGACGCCACGTTAATTTATGCGTCTCTCTCTCTTATACAAACCTTCTTCGTCGTCAGCAATGCAGAAAAGCGGAAGTGTGTTGCAAACAGCGGAAATGCCTCCCGAAAGTTCTTTTCTTTTTTTAAAAACATTTTCCTCGTTATTTTAATGTGCCTTTTTTTATTTATTTTTTTTATTTGCAGATGAGAGGAACACGAAGAAAATTCCTCGACGCGGGGTTTTTGTTTGCCGCCGTGTCCGACCCAACGTGTGTGCGGAAAGGTCGACGTTAAATAAACAAATCTTCCGAATGACCGATTTTTCTCCTGCGTGCAGGTGTTCATTGCTGCAAATGCGAATCAAAAAAGGGCTTGCAGTGTTTCCATCATCTGGATCTGAAGGACTGTAAAGCTCTTTTTCAGGCAAAAAAAAAAAAAAATGTAACCGCAAGAGGCTTTTCAATTTTTTGACTGAATTGCTCGGCAATCGAGAAAATATGCCGGGGATGTTGGCAAACCAGCAACTCCTGCGATACCAAGTACCACTTTTGGTACTTATTCTGTACTAAGTACTGTAGGTATAAAGTAGGTGAATTATACACGGGCAACAAATTCCTCGACAGACACTCAAAACATCAAAAAACTTTCGTCGCGCGAGAATAAAAAAATAAAAAACTCACACAGCATAATTCATGAAATTTAAATTACAAAATTTTCTTTGCAACATGTGGAGAACTCGAAATTCAAATTCATGGCTTTCCTGTGATCAATAATACAATTTTATGCATCAAGGTGGACTTTCCCCGCAACAAAATTCAGAAGGGAAGAAGAAAAATTCGTGGAATATACAATTTCATTGTAGGAGAACCCCTGTGTGTTGGGGAACCAGAACTTGGACCCAGGGTCAGGTCGCAGAAGGACCTGAATTCTGGTCCAATTTTCCTTTGTACATCCGTTCCCCAGATGCATGACTTCTTTCATGAACATTTCTCCCACCAATCACAGATGGGGGGAAATTTGCATATGCTTTGGTCAGCCGACCTGGTCAAAGCAACAGCTGAAATTGTATAAAAACCCAGAACTCTTCCACTTTAGCTCCCAATAATCAGTCTTTCAATTTAGCATCTCACTTTAAACTTCCCTCAAACAATTCAACCCCAATTCTTTTGATTGTATTATTGCATTGCATAACTGCACCCTAAATTTGCATGCACAAATTTATTGCATTCATTGAATGTGTTTTGCATTATTATATTTATTGTGATGCATCATTTTTGGATTGTGCTTCATTGTGATTCAGTGTGGACTGTGATTAAATCAGACAAAATTAGGGATATTTAAATATGGTACCCCCTTAATTACATATTCCTGGCCACAAACCAGCTGATTGTCCTGCCTTATTATTTCTTACCATTTCTCCCACTGTGCTATTTATGGTTGAATTTTTCATGTTGGGGTTGATTAATTCCTGAACACCCTATAACCAGTTGGGACCAAAAAATTGTTATGCCTGTAAAATAAAAAAATTATTGTAGAGAGACTTAGCCTGTATATTTTTCAGCCCTAAAAAAAATTAGCATGATGGAATTACAATTAAAAAGAATCCAGATTCAATAACCTCAAGGATTGAAATGTTCAAAAGCAAAAGATAAAGAAGATGCAAAATTTGATCAAAGCTGGATGAATGACAAAAAAACCAGACAACTTCATCATTGAAGAAACATGAAGCATTTCATCCTCATTGATTCAATTTTCAGAATTTGTGTGGCATGCTCAAGAACAATGACAAGATAAGTTCATTTATTAAAGATTGCTGAAAAGGATTAAAAGCAGAGAAAGGGAAGAAATGAACATAATACCTTTCAAATATATAACTCGATTGATATTGACGTGCTATTAATTGTTTTTTATTTAGGAACTAGAACTTGGAGTGCCTCGCATTAAAACTCCGGCTGATGTCACGGGCAGCGACATCTAACCAAACAGGAGCAACTCTTACTTGTCAAGCAGAATGAAGGAATTTTTTATCATTCGGATGATCGGATCACGCTACAAATTTCTCGCCACACTGTAATTGCTTGACAATAATGCAATAAAGTTAAGATGATGCAACCGCATGTAATTCAAATTCAAAACAACGTTCAGATTCAACAGAATTACGATTTTCGTATTAGTAAAAATCCTGTCATTGTCCGCCAAAATGCGTAAATTTTAGCGTGAATGCAAAGGCAACAATTGAAGAAAACAAAATCGTGAATTTACACCTTGAAAACGCATCTTTCAAAGTTCAAAAATTTTCATTTTCTTCCACTATAAGGGAAGAAAACAAACAGTTCCTAGTTATAAATATATTGTTAAGGAAATCACATATGGCAAAAAATGCATCTGAGAATTGAAAATCAAAGAATTATGCTGAATGTCGACTTTTCTCAATGAAAATCACAAAATCCCGTGAGGCATGACGAAATTGTAAACGAAATTCGTTTTTTTTCTTCTCATCATCCACACACATTTCAAATCCTCAACGAAATACTGATGCTTTCCGCCCATCACAACACTCAGGAAACAATTTTCATCAAAACATGTCTCCTTTTAAAAAACGAGAAAAAAACAGAGACGCGATAAAAAAAACTGACAGTTCAACGAAATCCGTCATATCTTCGAAAATAATTACAGTAATGGGATTTTTTAAAATCACATTTCCCGGAAATAAGCAAACTTGTTATTTTTTCTTGATGATCCGGCGATACTTTTTTTTCAGGAAGACGGAGAATGAAACTGGTTCAATTCCGTTCAATTTTCTACAAATTTGTTGCAAATTTAACAAATACATTAGTGGATTCTCAAGCTCGTTTCAAATGTTTTAATATTTATGAATCGGCCCTAAAAACACCGATTCTTCGTAGCAGGAACCCGAAAATCTCCAAGGGATACTTTTTGAAAAAGCCAAGATAAAATCATCACTTCGAATCGAAAATCTAAAACATGTCAGTTGGAAAAATATTGGCAAACTGAAGCAGTTTCCAAAAGCATTACACAGGAAGTAAGCGGAACAAAGTACGAAGAACAATCCAATTAAAAACACGCAAGATTTGAAAAAAAAATGTATCACAGCCAACTTTTCAAAAAGTCGAGCAGATGCTCGAAACACGCACAACGGAGTGAAAGAATATCTTTGGGAAAAAAGCTCTTCACGATGTGCTCGAAAAATACGAATTAAATCCGTATAGTTTCGTCGTAAAAAGATTTTGACAAGCTATTACGAAATGTAAGAAAAGCAGTCGTAATCCAACTGCCTTTTTACGCTTTGGAAACGAAGTTGCCCAGCTTTAAGAGAAGTTGGAGGAAGTGTAGTCCTAAGTTTTATTTACGGGACAAAACTGATTTTCGTTAAGGTTTAGCAATACAATGCTACAAATTTCATCAACCATGAAAACAAGTTTCAAACGCGATTTCTTTTTCAAACGGGCTTAAAACAGTTGTGTGTGTAAAGACCCGATCGTCAAAATTCGGCTAAATTTTTGGGGAAACGATTTTTTAAATACTGGCCCACAAAGTTCCGTAACTATTTTCGATTGCAAAGCTATCGAGAAAAAACAGAAATTTAGATTCAACATGGGATTTTCTGACACATATGAGACCTCAGAAAAATGCCTTTCAGTTTCACAATTTCAGTCAAATACCGCATTCACTAGAATTTGACGCCTCCGATTTTATAAGTCGCTCCTCAAATTTTGACAACGAGCTCAAAAAAGAAATAAAATTCATTTAAAAACACTATATAAATCACAAAACCGAATGCCAAAATCTGTGTTTTACAGTGTATTCCAGAAGTGAACCAATTATTAAGCCAGAATATCGCACATATGAAAGTTCAATTAATTGCCACAAATAAATGCACAATTAATCTGAATATTTAAATTTCCTTCAAGTTGAATTTAAACCTAGTGATCATATGGAGAGAATGCGGGATGATTTCTTACATTTAAAATTTAGAGCTAACATTAAAAATAAAACGTAAATCGTGACTAAAACAAGTCTTTTAATATGGACTTCTTGCCTTTCAGCAGTTTACTTCCTTACACTCATTTTTAGCAAACGAGTTGTAGCTAATTAAAAAGTTTAAATGATGCACAGTGGACTAGATTTTCTTTGCTAGCCAACCTTGAACACAGAGGAATTTTTTCCGCTTTAAATTTGAAGAAAAAAAATCCCGTCTTATTTTCGCGTTATCAATTCAGAATTTGTCTCTTATTCGGTAAAAAAAAGAGGAAATACTAGTTATTTTGCAAGGGCAAGACAGGTACGAAAAACCCGGTCAGGCAAACGCAATCAAGTTCGCAATTTCCTGCCACGCGAAAAAAGCACAGGCAACATCGACGCAAAAGACAATACAAATACATTTTTGATGCAAAAAATATGGATTCATGGTCGATGATTCCGGTGTCTCGCCCATCGAAAAAATTTGCCAAATGGCCCGGGGGCCTCGAATCGTCGGGGCACCGGGCCACTGACGTTCCGCTCCAGGTAGCAAAAGATCCGGAACCACCACACCCGTCCCAACGGGTTCTTCTCGTCATTCGCCTTCTGCATATACACACAGGGATAAACAGGATTACTTCGCTGCCGTAGTGTAGAGGAGTATCGTGCATACATTGAAATCATCAAGCCACGCGGAAAGAACTTTCCCATTTCGTGCCTTGAAATTCCAGCAGAAAGCCCGGGAATAACATGCAAACTGCTCCAAGCTCACCTTTAAATTTATTGCTCCCGTAACTTTTTTTAATGACTGCTATATTACGAAGGTTTTTGGTAAAACGAAAAGGAAATGACAACGAGTGTTGTAAAGAAATGCGTGTATATATAAGCTTTTCATTTATGTAAATAGCGTCTGAATCCGATTTTTGTTTCTTTGAAAGAAAGTTCCTTTTTAACAACTCGTATCATATCAACTACGTAGGTGCCCATTAAATTTTAGTTTTAGGGTTTATTTTAGAGCATGAAATTTATAATAGTTACCCTTAAAAACAAACTCTACGACTTGCTTTTTGTTGAAGGGCGATGTAAAATTTTTAGAAAAAATTTCAACTCACACATTTGGGCCCCAATGAATCAATTTCCGCGAAAATTACTGTAATAATTTCCATGACAAAACTTTCCATCTCTCAGAATTCAATGTTGAATATTCCCATTTAATTTTTTTTTTTAGAAAAAGTGGGAAAAATATTTGTAAAATATCGCTGAAAATCTCAGAAAAATTATCTGTGTCGTGAGTCAGAAAATCCTCTCGTTGATTCACTCAGTGAAGAGCTATCTAATATTCTAATTATTTTTTTTCAATTCCAGAGTTATTTACAATTATTTTAGAGTTCCTAAGCTTACAACCGATTATTGAACGCTGTCTACAGCTTTGGGGTAAATATTGCACCATAATTTTAATTAGGTTTTCAATGCGGAGTTGAACATTTTTTCGGGTTCCTCACCATTAATTGAACGTTGTTTGCGAATGTGTGATAGAGCCAAAAGAGCCTCGTGGTGACAAAGTAGGCGATGATCACATCAATAGTGTAATGGCCTCTGGAATACAGGATCATCAGCACTCCGACAAAGCTCCATACTGCTGTGCACAGGTGCAGGATCACCCATCGTCTTGGAGTGTCTGTTGAAAAAAATATATACAGTATATAATAATTCAAAGCAAAATTATTTTTATTCAAATCACTGAATTTCAGGATTTTGAAACCTTCGTTCACTCAAAACAGAACTTCCCTGAAGCAAGAATACCCGCTGAAATGATGGAAGTTTCGTGACTCAAAATCACGCATCCCGATTAAACCAACAGTTTTCTTGAATTTTATTTGGACAGTGACGTTCACTTGAAAAAAAAAAAAACATAATTCCTCATCCTGTATTATTGATTCAACTAAAACTTGACTGTTTAACATTACGTTTAACTTCATGTAATATCTTGTCTGGCTTCATGTATTTGGGAGCTTCCCAGGAAAAAAAATCATAAATTTACACAGCACTGTAATTTGGTCCAGTAAAAACTCACATTTGTGGACAATCAGGATCATTGTGTGTCAAGCAGACCAAATTTTGTCCTACTTTGAATATACAGGTGTATGGATAAAAAAATCATAAATTTACACAGCACTGTAATTTGGTCCAGTAAAAACTCACATTTGTGGACAATCAGGATCATTGTGTGTCAAGCAGACCAAATTTTGTCCTACTTTGAATATACAGGTGTATGGATTCTCTCCACAAAAATCTTGTTTACAACAAATTTCTCTCTGTAAAGATTCTTTGGTGGTCCTACTGGGTTTGTTGGGGACCCGGTGCCTCAGTGTGATATGTGCTGTTGCAAATTCTTGAGATGGATTTGAGGGAAGACAAGTTTTTCAAGGTACATAAAATTTGTCTTCTCTACCCTTTGGGATTCCTGGAATTTGGGGAAAACCCCTGTGCTCCCTGGAATTCCTGAGGTGGTGCAAACTGACCTCTGAGGTTGTTTTCACTAAAACTCTGTTTTTATATGTCTGTGGCCATCTCTGGCCAACTCCCAGTATCCTTGAAGGATAGTTTTCCTGATGCCTTCTCTTTCCTATTTTTGTTATTACAAATCTGAATCTTGTGTGTGCTGTTTGAAAGATCCTGCAAAATTTCAAAGTGTCTGATTCTGTTCAACTTAAATATACCAACGTTAAAATAGGGTGAAATTCACCCCAGTCATAGCCCATACCAAATCCTTGAGTTTTATTTTATTCAAAGTCAGTTTTTCTCAATTCACAACACACACCTCATTAGTTAAGGCATAAATGGGGTTGAAAAACTGCCCAAACGTAAACTCAGAGAGCACCAGGAAAAATTGGGAAAATTTAAGAACTTTCTTCTCCACGGCTTCTTCCCCAGTGTTGCCTTTGATTCTGTTTTTCTTGGCCAATCTCAGGCCACCCAAAAATGCCTGATCTCCAGCCTGGTTTCTGGATCAAGGCCACTGCAGTAATTTAGTAAAAAAAAACTTTTTAAATTCCCAATATTGTTGCCTTTGATCCTTTTTTTCTTGGCCAATCTCAGGCCACCCAAAAATGCCTGATCTCCAGCCTGGTTTCTGGATCAAGGCCACTGCAGTAATTTAGTAAAAAAAAACTTTTTAAATTCCCAATATCATCATTCTGAGCCTAGCTGTCATTGGGAGCAGTTGTGTGTCCAAAAACCAGAGTTTGCTGAGAGGTATGATTGTCACTTTTGTGTATTGAATTTGTTCTTAAAATCTGGAAAAATTGTTGGAACAACTGAAATACATCTGAAAATTAAATTAGGGTTTCTACCAAGAATTTCTGGCCCTTTGTCCCAGGCTGAGTCTGTGTTTTTCTCAAACTAAAATCCTTTTAATCCACAGTAGGCAACTCTTCATCCTTATGTTGTCCTCAACAGGTTTAACTTGCCATGTAACAAATTTTTTTTGGTCCCTCAGGTTTTGTTGTATAGAGAGTCTGCCTGTATTGTAGTAAAATATAAATCACTCAATGCTGACCAATCATTTTACTGTACCTCCTCTGGGCTGAGGTTCAAGATATTTAGGACCATTGGTCCTTCTGTATTTCTTGTGACAGTTGGGGTGAAACCCAATTCTCACAGAAGTATCCAAGGATGAGTTCCAGCAATTGCTAAAACTTGTCCCTTTTATGGCAAGGCTTTAGAGCAAAAATTGCTGTTTGGCGCTCTCTCTTTGAGAGTTTAAATTTACTGGGAAGACTGACATGAAAAATTACTCTGTTCCTTGGAACGTCTGACTAAATTTGCGACATACGGGTTTTCTACAACAGATTTTTTTTGTCATCCCTTGGGTTTTGTTGTAGAGAGTCTGCCTGTATTGTTGCCTTTGATTCTGTTTTTCTTGGCCAATCTCAGGCCACCCAAAAATGCCTGATCTCCAGCCTGGTTTCTGGATCAAGGCCACTGCAGTAATTTAGTAAAAAAAAACTTTTTAAATTCCCAATACCATCATTCTGAGCCTAGCTGTCATTGGGAGCAGTTGTGTGTCCAAAAACCAGAGTTTGCTGAGAGGTATGATTGTCACTTTTGTGTATTGAATTTGTTCTTAAAATCTGGAAAAATTGTTGGGACAACTGAAATACATCTGAAAATTAAATTAGGGTTTCTACCAAGAATTTCTGGCCCTTTGTCCCAGGCTGAGTCTGTGTTTTTCTCAAACTAAAATCCTTTTAATCCACAGTAGGCAACTCTTTATCCTTATGTTGTCCTCAACAGGTTTAACTTGCCATGTAACAAATTTTTTTTGGTCCCTCAGGTTTTGTTGTATAGAGAGTCTGCCTGTATTGTAATAAAATATAAATTGCTCAATGCTGACCAATCATTTTACTGTACTTCCTCTGGCCTGAGGTTCAAGATATTTAGGACCATTGGTCCTTCTCTATTTCTTGTTAGAGTTGGGGTGAAACCCAATTCTCACAGAAGTATCCAAGGATGAGTTTCAGCAATTGCCAAAACTTGTCCCTTTTATGGCAAGGCTTGAGAGCAAAAATTGCTGTTTGGCGCTCTCTCTTTGAGAGATTAAATTTGGACCCTTCTGACTGTACTTTTTAATGAGACAAGGAACCTTGCAGACTGATTTAAACGCTGTATGCCCAAAAGATGTTGTCTAAAAAAAACAGTAGGGAACCCAAAACAACATCTCTCAGACGGACATTTGTAATAAAATATAAATCGCTCAATGCTGACCAATCATTTTACTTCCTCTGGCAAATACTGTGGTTTTTAGGTCACTAGGTGATTCGCAATACTTCCACGAAACTCTCCTATAGCACGAAATATTCCGTCTGGTATATTCGGAGTTTCCGTAATTGTCATGCACGAACAGTGTGTAATTTTTAATTTATTTATGGAACTCACATTCTCGGACAACCAGTGCCCCCAGAACCAGAAAGTACCACACAGGGCTCATTTACATCAGCGGTGTCATAAACACCACAGGTAACTGCCTGTCAGGCTCTGGGTTTTCTTCGAGCTTTCACGCTACGTTTTGTTGCCGCCGCCAGCACCTTAACCTGAACTCATTGCACTCGTACGTCTTGGACGCCACTGGCAACACTGTCACAAACATGGTGACCGACCTGTACAGGTACAGCAGTGCCAGAAGGAAAAAGCATCTTCTGAACAAGATCCACCTGAAGACAAACAAGAAAAAAAAATCGGAAATGAAGAAAAAGCCCCAAAATAGCCTTCAAAATTTTTTTCAAACGTTCTTTTCGAAATTCGGTTCGGTAATTCTCAAGAAAAGTCATGAAATGCGGTGGTTCGGTTTAGAGACTTGATGATTCATTAAAGCGGAAAGTCTATAACTCTATATTATCCAAGAAGTCAATCAAAAAATACTGTAAAAGCTAGATGGCACATGACGGAGTGGCTTATCATCAGTTCTTTAATATTATCTTGGATTAAAAGGAGTACTTAATCTTTTTAACTTTTTTTATATGTAATGGTTATAAAGATAAATTTTAGTTAAGAACCAATTGTTTAGGTTCAACAAGGTCTGTGTTCAAATTTCAAAAAATTGACGTCTGGATTTTCACATAGACTTTGATGGTGAACAATAATTTTTATTATTTCTGAATCCAACAGACAATTGAAATTATTTTTGATTTTTAGTAAGCCCATTTTGAAAAGCTTTTCATTAATTCAAGTAAAGTCAAGGGAATCTGGAGGTAGATTTATAACTTAGTTTTTGTCCTTCGTTTCCTTTATTTTTCAAATTCAACGCCAATTTTTCTGTAACCACAAGCTTGAAAACTAACTTGGCCCCGGAAAAATGCGAATGTCGATCGATGGGAAAATGTCCTTTTTTTGACCATCTTTGTGTATTGCGCAGAAAATGCTTATTCAAAATATCCAAGACCAATGTGCCGTTTTGGTCAATGAATTTTGGAAATTTTCCATTATGTTAAGTGATATTAGGAGAGAACCTTGGAATTGATGCCATGTCAAAACGTGAAATCCTGACAGGAATATTAAACTTTATAAAAGTGTTTAAAAGAAATATATGTTTTATAGTTGTCCCATTGGCAAAAAATAAAAACGAGAAACGCGGGAGCTTCGCTTCATATATTTTTTTTTCAAGTCTCAAAATATCTCGCGAGAAAAAAAGCAATAATTTCCAGTACAGTTTACATCTACAGTAGTACACAATACTGTACTTCGATTTCTTCCACGCAATGTTTTCCCATCAGCAAATTCACGAAGCATTATTCCACGAACGTGATTCAACCGGTCACACACAGTCCGGACAAAAGGGTGGATTTAATCAGTGCAAAGTGCAATTTTTCATATAACCAACAAGGGCGTGGCTTCATACATATAGAGCGAATTCTCCTCAAAATAATTCATTAGTAATGACAGTTTTCTTGTTGTTGGAGCCGAAGATCATAAAGAAATGCGTCCTTCTGCTTTCACAGGCTTTGGATGATAGTTTTTTTTTCTTTCAAGAATTCTTGAATGAGTACACCGTCATATTTTTTCATCAAACATTTCAGGAATGATACACTGTATTCTACAGTAATCAGAGTCCACGGTTTCATCGGAAATATTGTACAGTACATATCAAAGGTACTGAATTTAATTTGAGTACCATGTACCCTTGCTGAAGATGCGTACCTCACAGTTTTCAGGGAAAATATTTAAAATTTAAAAATTACAACCGTCAAAATTATCAGTTCGTCCTTGGATAGATAATTAAATTACGTTCAATTTTCTTTTCTTTCATAATTCATCTGCGATGTGGCCCCACAGATAATCAGCATACGAATTTTTCGGAAAATTTGCAGTAAATGCCTGAACTCTAGTATGACACGCGTGTAACTTTTTTGGTCCCAATTTTTGGGGGAAAAGTACACACGGTACTTCGGTACACGGTACTTCGGTACACGGTACTTCGGTAAATAAAGTACTGTATACTCAATTGGACCCTGTCAGAGATTAAATCTGTAAAAGCTTTTAAACTAAAATTTGTCCCGAGCGTACTGCTGCAGAAATACAAACGGAGAAGGGTTACTTTTTCTACTTGATTCCAAGTTAAATTTCAAATTAATACAAGTACTTGAAAGCCTTGCGATCAATCAATTAAAAGTGTTGATCAGTCAAAAGGTGAACAAGCTCTTCTTTTCTTTGTTTAAAAAAATAAATTCAGCTGAATTTCTCAATTTTCTCACAGGATATATTTTCTGTAAAAACAATAAGAATTTTCGGTTAAATTTCACACATCCTGCAAAATAATTCTCGCTTCTTTTTTGGTTCTATTACTTGTCATATAAATATGTGCAAAATTAACCCTTATCTATTTTGTATAGGTGTAGCATCAAGCCATCACCAAAAGCTGATGAAGGAATTTCGAAAATAACCCTTCGCCAGTTTTTCCTGGCGTTAAGAAAATTTAATCGATTTTAATGAATTTACTATTCTTTCTTGCATAGAAAAGATGCATAAATCAAGAAGAGTGAAATTAAATGTTTGAATGCATTCCTGGACATTGCTTTCTGTGACTTGATTCCGCATAAAAATCGGACATGTCAGCTATTTTTTTCCTTCGTCAATCCCTGTAATATATCAGAAAATTCCCAATCGAAAGCCAGCAGCATTATTTTCACACGGGAAACAAAAAAAGCAAAACAACCAAAAAATAACAGGAAGCCTGTTCATGTCGTGTATGGTACATGGCTCATAATGTAAATGATTCAAATCGCGCACCTGTGTTTGTGGAAAATCGTGATGAGTATGCAGCCGTGCGTGAGGACCATGAGCAGGTACTCTGACAAGTACAGGGCCCAGTCCTTGGCCTGGATATTGTCCAGGATGATGTCTGGCAATGGGCCTTTCTCCCGGTCTGGCACGCGATCGTGAACCAAAGACAGGGACACCATGTTGATTGTTCCGCAGAACACAAACAGCAACCAGGCTGAGAAATAAATTGGAACACGGGCCATTTTACAGGATGTTGCAGACAAAGGTCAATACAAAACACAAGGATGAACTTAGGCTGTGGACCAAGAATAAGGATATACAGTGAGACGCCCAGATGCGGGCACCTTGACGACCTGCAGACAATTCAACACTGGGACATTTTGTGATAAAATTGCAAATACATTTCAGGCCAAATTACAAGAAACAAATATTTCCAACCCTGAAATTGATGTAAGAAAAGTTATTGGGCACTTCTCTCACCAATTTATCACCCATTTAGCTAATTTAAAGAATTACCTCCAGCAGAAAGGGACTTCCTTCTCTCATTTTCACTTGAATATTTTTTTTTTTACAGAGAATGCCAACATTTCTGTGTACACTACTCTACAGAGGGATCAGAATTCAATTCCCCAAATGTCCATTTTGCGTTGAAATACATTGATTGGAATCAGTTTAAATTGGGAGACAATTTTTATTTTCATGGAATTATGGTGAGTATTTTGTACATAAAACACTAATTAAAATCAATATAATGTAAGTCTAAGGAAAAATGAGACTTGCCTTGGGGACATTTTGACTTAAGGATACTCTTGATGCACCAATTACGTCTGCATCTCAGGGTCTCACTGTATACAGTACAGTTGAACATCTCCAAGTCAAATTTCAAGGCACCAGCAAAAAAAAAAATTGACTTAGGAAGGTTCCAACTTAAGGAGGTTTTGAATTATAGGGGGTTGAGCTACAATACAAAGTCCTTTTTTTCTGTGAAACTTGGAAAAATTGCAAATGGTGATATTCTGGGGCTCAAATGGTTTCTTAAATGAGTTGAAAGGATGCTGAACTTGAAGACAGGGGTTCATCTGCCCCATTAAATCTTTCCCTTCCTTTAAAACACATACATTTCTGTTTTTTATTGCTTTTTCTTTCTTGGGTCAAGAAAATAATGGCCAACAGGGTACAGAAAATTTGAATCATGGAGGTTTTTAATGTTTTGTTTATGAGGGGATGCAGATGGGGTATTAAAAATCTTTCATGTTCCAGAAATCTAGTACTCCAAGAAATGACATTGCAAACTAACTGAAAATCCTGTGAAGTCATTCGTAATTTAAATCATATTTATTTACCCTTCAACCCTCTTGTCGGAATCAACAGCGCTGATTTTATTTTCTAATACAGTTGCATTATTTTTGATTAAAATAGGGTTGCTCATGGTTATATACCAAATACATTGAAACGCATTATACTGAAATCCATTGAAAGGTGATTCCATGATCTTCCATTTGACGTTTTCTGAAAAGGGGTATATTTTCAGCATTGCAGAAAAAAAATAATTGTAGCTACAAATTTTTCCGAAACTTTCTCGGCCAACTCTGAACTTCTGCGACCTTTTCCCCACCAGATTCTCTTCGCATGTTCCATTAGCCTCAATACAAAAGAATACTTGAAATGCTCTTTCGACTTGGAAAATGTAAAATTGTGACTGATCAATATGCAAAAAGTATATATTACCAATGAATGCTTTGAATCTGTCCTTGGGGAATTTGACTTCGTCCCTCGTCGGCGTAGGCAAGTCCACTCTGGTGGCACCGAATCTTGCGGAAGAGAATTCTTTCAACAGTCCAGGGGTTTTCTCAACTTTCTGCCCGACCTAGAAATATATAACAAAAATGCATGACTTTCGTAAAATATGCGGATTTTCAAGTAATCTAGTTTTGATCATGAGCCGAATAAAAATAACCATGTTTCAGATAAGAACTCTGAAACGTTAAGAACAAGCAGTGTGAAACGCAGGTTTTTGCGTATTTTGAGATATTTGACAGCCTAAACTTTTTTTTTGCACTTGATGAATACGAAGAGGTTTTCTGAAGTCTTGAATTAAAAGCATGGTATGAAATGAGAATCTTTTTGACAAAGAATTTGCCATTTTGAAATCATGCTGGTCACAAGTTGAAATTATTCAAATACGGATATAGTACGTATATAATACGGTTCGTACACCTAAACCCGAAAAATGCTAGTGATCTGGATATTCTAAAGTTACAATTTAGATGTTGATATATTTTTTTATTGTTTATAGGGCATTAAAAATCTCATGCGAAGCTTCAAAAATCTAGATTTTTCTTCCGTTCCACAATCTTCTCTCGATTTTTCATTATACAGTATTCAATCTTCTCACAAAATAATTTCGCTCACCACGAAAAGTTTTAATAAACCTACCACGAATATTTTCTTCTCTCAGCTATTTTTAAAAGCAAGACACAGATGTTCTAGAATGTGAGACAGATGATGGATAGAAGGCTTCTCTCAGAAACACGCAAACATCTGTTTCGGCATGTTAACAAAAAAAAAGATGGACACAGTTTGGATGAAATTTACATTAATATTTTTTTGCTTGAGAATTGTTTCCCACTTCGTTACTAAACTCAGTCCTTAAATCCACCTTCAACAGAAATGAAATTCAATCATATTTTTATCAAGTCTTACGGTCGGAGGTCAAGAGTTGAAACGTCAAGTTCGAAAACGAAAATAGGTGCGAAATCAGTAAAATGCTACTGTTCTTGATCTTTTTTTGCCAAGTCTCAAGAAACTTGTTATTTTTGTTGAAATGAAAAGGGTATTCAAAAAGTCTAGAAGGAGCAAAATTTGATCAAACTTTAATTAGAGCAAACGCGTCTGAAACTTCTTCAGCGTCGCCAATAAATCTCAATCGATTCCATGAGTAGAAATTAAATTCATAAATTGAAAATTTCTTCCTAAACTGAAAATACCTCTAATCTTTGTAGTCAAATGCTGTAGTAATGCATTACATATTCTTGAAATATGCATCTTCGACGAATAATATTAGATTAACTGAGTCCGAAACCTCTTTAAAGTCGTCAATTTCTACGTAGAAAATGAATTCAATAATTGGTAATTTCAAGCCAAAATAAAGAATAACTTTTATTGCATTGCATTAGTAATACGTTGCATCTCCAAAAAGCACCGAAATGCACTAATTGGATGAATAATAAGAGCAACTACACTGAGTTCGACACTTCTCCAGTGTCGTAAATAAATTTCCATCGAATCCAAAGCAGCAACTAAATTCGAAAATTGGCAATTTTCAGCTCTTCAACGCACTTGAATCAGGATGTTTGATCAATGTAATCGAAGTGGCAGAGGTGCATCCTTCATACGAGCAATTAAAGTAGCAACAAATGGCAGATACATAAAAAACATTTACAGTATATAAAAAAAAGTTCAAGGATCATTGGAAACCCCTGATCTTAAAGAACTGGGGTTAAAAGCTCATCTATATATAATACCTTCCCAACAACGACCCCGTCATCGTCCTCATCATCATCATCATCATCATCTTCGTCGTCGTCATCGTCATCATCATCATCCATGAACCCATTGGTCGCCATGTCGACACCACAAAGCGCAGTGTCGTCACACCCGCTGTCGTCAGGCTCGATGAGGATCTGCGTCGACTCCGCCGAATCCGTGCGGCAATGATGACCACCGCCGCCACAACCGCCGCCGCCGCCGCCGTTGGACGCCAGCGGATGATGGTTGCCCGACGAAGACGCCGCCGAGTTGCTGCCGAGGTACTGGTGACCGTGGTGGCTGTTGGGCAGCAAAGGGAGGCGTTGGTGGAGCTCCGAGGCGCCGGAAGACGACGACGATGGCGTCGAGAAACCGCTCAACCCCGGCGACTTCATTGATGATATTTTTCTATTTCTTCAATAAGACGACTTGATGAGCCTGTTTCAAAAGATTGTACAACAGAAATAAAGATGTACTATTAATTAAACACCCCGTTTTGAAGAACGGTTTCATCAACTACAGCATCAGCAGCGGGACCCCGACTTACGGACGCCTCAACACACAAAACTAAAAAATCAGGCCTGGCATTTGGATATACAATGTCTCAAGATCCAGACACTTTTCCTAAACTTTTAGAAGAGAATGAAAATGCCTCTTTTCAATTTGGACATTTTTTGAAAAAAAAATTGAGCTATTTACATGCACACAGAATTTAAAAAAACCTAATCTTAAGTTAACTCAAATTCTCAATTATAACAGGTTAAATTTGGGCTTCTTTTTGCTTTATTTGCCATTAGTCAGAGTTCACAAAGATCAAAATATTTTGCCCCGCACACAAACCAAACTCAAAAATAAAATTAAAAAACAAAATATACATCTCATTATATAAAAATGCATAAATTATACTTCATTTGTGTAGTTTTTAAAAATACAAGAATACGCAAAACCTGGCAGTTAGTGAGCGCAATTTGAAACATGAGGCATTTTCAGTCTGTTCCCAGATTGTTATTGATTGATTGAACAATTTTGAAATAATCTTTGAGGAGAAATAGAAGAAGGCAATAGGAATTTCTCCTTGTCCCCCAAGATTTGAAAGATAACCTTTAAAAAATCAAATTGTGAGAATCCCAAGTCTTTTAAAAGTTCAGTTCTGTTGCACTTCTTTTTTTGGAGTTTTTTTCAAATCATCTGTGCAAGTATAACGATACTTTTTTTTTGCTCTTTACTTCTGGAGCTCCTTTTAATGCCAAAAGATCAGATTCTGTGTGCTTTTCTTTTGCGCAGTCATTTTCTGTACTGTATCTTGAATTTGACAAAAATTTTCTAAAAAGTAAGGAACAGGAAAATGCAGGATTTTTTATTTAAATAATCCAGGAAAAGGTACACATATTCGGAAAAAATCAATCCTAGCAAAAATCACTCGAAAAACCCTGACAAAAACAATCTCATCGAGTTTCACAAGCTCGGCGATCCGACGAACTCGCGAGGATTAACGAACCAAAAAGCAAGTAATCTTGCGATTTTTTCTTTTTTTTTTCAATTCTTCGAAACAAAATATGATCTTCTTTCCTGGTTCTGAGCAGCTCAGATGTCATACGTTGCATCACGTATTGTTCCGTACTTTACTCGACTCCATGGTGACATCAGTTCATAAATATTATTATAATTGCGGAACTGTCAACAAGAACATAAATAATTGTCGAATTACATTACTCTACAGAATATTCTACAATTTTCGGTACTGATAAGTGATAGCAGAACTCGTTCCTCACTTCTTCAACACCGGCTAATTCACTGTTGCTTGTGGTGAATGAAAATAAAATCATTTAAAATTGCAAAGAACTTCACTAGACGGGAATGAATGAAAGCAAATGGGAACACTTTCAAATTCTGCCAAAAGCTACTTTTCAATAAAAGAAAAACAAAGATTCGTTGAATATTTGAAATACAGAACACGCAAAAAAAATTCTAGGAAAAAAGTCTTGGTTTTGGGTGGATTGATTTGCATAAAACGATTACTGCATATAAATTTTTTTTTAAACAAACGTGGATAAATTCAAGCTAGTTTGTTTAAGCTTCAAGTTCCAATTTTGAAGGAACGCCACAATTATTAAAATAAAAAAGGAATATTTAATGTTTGCGTTTCAGAAAACAAAAAAATGTACACTTCAGAAGTGTCAGAGCAAAAAATTGGCAGAATTTTAGCTGCCAATTTTTATGATGTTATGCTTGCAAAGTCATTCGAATGATTTATTGAAGTACAAAAGTCATTCAGGTCAAAGACGGAAATTTTAAAACTTGTCTGGGAAAAATTAAAAATATTCCAAATGCAGGAAAACTAATGTTGCAACGAAAGAATCGGGACCGTCAAAAAGGCTTCATCAGAAAAAGTTTTTACGAAGAATTCTAGATAAACACTGTGGTTATCGGATATACTGGACTAAAATATATTTTCCCGGTATTATTCTACGGTTTCATTGCATAATACGAAACCCGGAAGGAATTTCTAAATTCGAGAACCCACTGAGCAATACCTACTCATCCAGACCAAATCTCTCGTCCGTTTTGCCAATAATAAATGGGGCAAACGAAAAAAAACCAGGTCAAAAGAAATTGCTTCCGGATCAGCAAAAGAACTGGGTTAGACAAGCAGATCAACTGAACACCAGATTGTTGTTATACTTTTCAAACATTCTCCAGAACCCCTCAAGACCCTTCAAAAACAGGGTAATTCCTCCTCAAAGTTTCCAAGTCAGTCATTCATCTCCCTGGAAAACAATAACCTTGCAACTCAAGGAAAATGTCAAAAGAACATCTGGTGATGACAGAAACAAAACTGCCTCCTGGGTACGAGGGTCTTTCTGAAAGTTTTCAGATTCCTAAAAAATTCCGTTAATCAATTCAAAATTGACCCGAGTCTAAAAAAAAAACTAATTCCCAGTTCATTTCTGGTCAGTTCCACACCCGAAGTTCAAAATGTAATCATGGCAAAGGAAATTTAAAAAAATAGTTAAATATTCCGAATCTGTTTCACTCATGCAAAACACTCGCAAAAATCAAATACGCCTGATTTCAACATCCTGAAACTTGTCAATTTCTCACAAAATCCTATGCAAACCACTTATTCCGGAAAATTCAAAGTTGGTCAAATTTCACTCACCAATATTCAACTTGACTTGAAATTTTTGGCTTTAGAAAATCGGAAAAATCTCTCAAAAGAAAAAAAAATGGACCAAAATGTTATTGCATCTGTTTCAAGCGACATCTAGACAGAACTTCTGAAACGACCGACATACGATTCAGTCTTCCACGAATATCCATTTAAAAAATAAATTCCCCATCGTTTGTGTTCACACACTTCTTTTCTCATAGAAGAAATGCTACATATTTCTTCGGATCAACATTTCCAACAAATCCAGCTTGGTTAAACCCTCATAGAATTTGGCACAGGATGGAAAATTGCTGATTTATCCGTGCCTAGTTCCTTATCGAACCTCTGTCACAAAATAAACAGGTTTTCCAAGAGACCTTGATGAAGAGGAGCCGAGTCTGATGACGTCCGCCATAAAAGCGCATCGATTTATATGCGGTCGAAATGACAATAAACGCAAGAATAACAAACAGTGCAAAAAAAAGAGAAAGAAAGAAATAAACACGAATATGGCAGGCGATTTGACGTCACGTACGTGTCCTTCAGCAGCGAAGAGGCTAAAGTTGGACCCGAGGGCACGACATTTTGCACGCTCGACCTGAAATTGCAATGACTTCCATCGCTGCAAATTTATTCTTAGCCCAGATAAATGCAGTTTCCGAAATTCTCCCCGATTTTCCGAAACGCGGATTCATTCGACAAGAACGCCGTGATGAATTAAAAATCAGCCACGAGTCACAAGGAATCATGAAATTCATACAATCAACGTCACGTACATTTGAGAGTGTTTCTGTTAAAAAATAAAAATAAAAATAGAGTTTTGTGATCCCCACAAAGCAAACGATGAACAGTTTGCATAAAACATCTCCCCAACGAATAAAAAGAAGGTAAAAATAAGACTAATTTGTTCCACAGAAGCAAATTTTCCGGATGAAATGCAGGAGTTTTCCGAACGTTTTGCTTTTCATTTTTGAAATTATTTCATTCTCGAATCCAATCGGGCAAACATTTTAAAAATATGTAAAGTAACTTTTTTGTCCATACCAAAAATGTGTGAATTCCAGAGAATTAATCCATCTATAAAAATGCCTGATAACTGTATTTCAAAAATGTTTTTTCAGCAGGAAACTGTTGGTACAGTATTCTCAAAATTTTTTTTTTTCGTAACTTGTCCTTAAAAATTCTTTCGGGATAGAATTCCAACTTTGAAGCACGTAGTTGAAAGCACTTATTGACCATTCTTTAAAAAAGAGCTGTGAATAAATTATCACCACAAAGTGGAATTTCCACGAACTCCCTCCGATAAAATCCATATCAAAACACACCCGCAGCAAATTTATTCTGCGCGGAAAAATTTGCATGCATGGATGCGTCCAGAAAGTCGACCGAAGAAACGCTATTCCTGGACTCGATAGTCAACAGATGCATTCATAATTAACAGCCTTTTTCTCATCCATCATAAACTTCTGGTTCATCATCAAAAAATAGATCGATGTGGAAAATGCGCGATGAAAATTTCAGATGGTTCGTGCGTCTCCTCTGTTTTTCCCCGGTTATTTTGCGAAACGTTGCAGCGATGCTAAAAATATTTGACGGGTTCGTCCGCTGTGCATTTGATAGCGACAAAAGATTTGCGCTTAACCTTAATCTGCGCGATCAACATTTTCCAGGCGATTTCCCTCGTATTTACATGCAAAAACGTTCAGGGATTACGTGGAAATCGCTTCGGAAATTATTGATGCAACATATGTGCTGCACCATTCTTACTCGAATTTCAGGCGTCGCCGTGAATTCTAAAATAGATTTTGATTTTTTAATGCCCCAGAAATGTGAAATAATTCGAAAGTTGAGTAAATTCAAAACGGTTCTTCTAAATAAATTTCGAAGAGGAAGGCCGTATAAAGATATTAAAGCAATTTTTGAGTGGATTGGACCGCATATTTCCAAAATGATTTTTTGCATGGAGTTGAAAAAGCATCGCATTATTGAATTGAATTCAAATGTACATCTGATCAACTTCAGGTGTACTTTTTCCACTACATTTCTGCATAAACATAACCAACTTGAAATTACAGGGATTCAAGACATTCTATGTTAAATTGTCTGCAATATACCCAGAATTGAGTGCAATAATATCAGCAGAAGATTTTGTCCAGTTTCTCAAGTGTAACATCAATAAAGGCAGAGAAAAGATTGTAATNTCGAGAATGAAATAATTTCAAAAATGAAAAGCAAAACGTTCGGAAAACTCCTGCATTTCATCCGGAAAATTTGCTTCTGTGGAACAAATTAGTCTTATTTTTACCTTCTTTTTATTCGTTGGGGAGATGTTTTATGCAAACTGTTCATCGTTTGCTTTGTGGGGAGGGGGTTTGGCTGCGGGAGTTTTGGTTGTGCCTTGTGAATGCTGAAAAGCGGCAAATAAAGTTTTCTGTTCATTCATTCATAACCATGCAAGATCCACATTTGAATAAATTTGATTTTCACACAGATAGCTTTCCTGCCATTTTTTTTTCGTGGTCCGCGGAAGTTTTTTGCTGGTCCGCGAAAATGTTCTTCAGCACAAGTATAAGAAGTTTAACGTTACCGGAAATTCTTGAAAGACGATGTCAGTTGAAATTGCCTGATGCATATGATAAAAGTTGGCTTTTCTCTGAATAGCACTTCTGACAAATTTTCACTGGGTAAAATAAATTATTTCTAGTTTTCATTCTGAGAGACCTTTCTTAAAGTCCCTTTTTTAAATTTTTTTAAGACATCCCACTATAGCTGCTTGATTGGTTCTTAGCATATTTAAAAAAAGCAGAAGCTTTTCAAATATCTGTCATAAAGTCTTTTAACGACAACTTTTTCAAGCCTGCAAAAATGCATAACATTTTTCCAGTCTGCAGAATATTTTTGAAATATTTGCTGGCCAGGAAAAAATGGTATGGGAATTCGCCGGCACGCGGGCCAAAAATCGTTGGGGAAAACTGCTCTAAATAACTCGGCTTTTCAAGTAAATTCAATTTTCTATTATGTTCACATCACACTTCAAGGTTATCCACAGTTCCAGAAAATTTCGAATGAGGTCATGTGATATAAATTATTCAAAAGGAAATACATTTTTGGACCACTTCAGCTTGATAACTGTAATTTCGCATGCAAAGCAGACGCTTCATAGAAAATACATTACGTCCCTGATTTTGCTTCATTCAGAATTTAGAATATTGTTTTAATGGTTCAGGGATTTAGCAGAAATTTGAATTTACAAATTCTCAAGTTTTTGGACTTTTTAAAAACTCACCTTTTGGATGAAAAGCGTCAGAGAAACATCTGGAAAATTCGCGAATCCATGGATTCCATCTTCAAATATTAATGCATCGCCATTCTTTGCGAAAATTCGTCGAAAACCGCAACTTTTTTTTCCCGAGTTTCAGCTTCTTAATAGCCAAATTTTCCTTCACACTGCACCAAATTCAACGTTGATTCCTGTGAAATAAAAGCGAATAATTAAATAATTTCAGGATCTACTTTATTACAAATTCAGGGATTTCTTTCCGCCCGAAATCCAGTGAAGTGAAATCGAAACGCGGTCGCGGAAAGAATTCAGAAATACGTGACGTTTTCCACGTCAGAAGAAAAAGAATGCGCCGAAATTCCGCGACACATCCTATATCCAATGAAATGTTATCTTTGTCACGTAAACGTCACACATTTATCACACAACTGTGTCGAAACAATGAGCGGCCAAATCGTTCGATTTCAATAAGACCTTCGGCTGTCGGTCGGCTTTCTATAATAAGCTTTCTATCTTTTCTCCCAGGCTTTGGTTTTGTCACAGTTTCACGGGTGGTTCTTATTTTTGAATAAAGTACTGTATTTCGGAAAGTTAGGGTAGATCAGTGGTACTTTTTTCCCTGGAATGGAATTCAATGCACGTGGAATTCAATACCGTAGGGAAGAAATCGGTATTTACCCTTTTGAATAAAAACACAGAAACCTGTCTCAAGTGACAATTTGGAATAACAAAAAAAAACATTGTACAGATACAAAAATTCGAATCGTTCTCAAAGATTTTCAAAATTATTACGCGACGCACGAAAAACTTCGTGAATCATTCCATGACATGTTTCCCACTTCATCGAATGAAATGCGAATTTTTCTCGAGTTGGTAGATGTCACTCGCTGTCACGATTGAGTTTCTTGGCTTGTTTTAACTCGAACTTTGTTGTTGTCGGTTGCTTCGTGGCTTTCTAGTAATTTTCGAGACTAATGATAATAAACTGTGTTTTATTGCAGGAAACTTCACCAAATGATTCAAGGTCAACATGCAGAAAAAGAAGTATTTTGCCATCACATATTGCAATTTGATCAGAAAACTGTTTCTTGAAACAAATGATTACCGATAAAACTGAAATTAGGTAGTCTCTAAAAATCTTCAAAAATTTTCAGGATGTTAGACAGACCACATTTCTCTACCCACAGATTTTCTGTTGTATCATAAAAAAAAAATTGATGAAAATAATTGTTTGTGTAGATTGTAATACAGTTGTACCTCTCTAAGTCAAATTTCAAAGGACCAGCAAAAATATTTCACTTAGCAAGGTTTTGAACTTTAGATGTTTGAGCTGCTGTACAAAGCTCTTTTGTTCTGGGAAATAGAAATATTGCCCAAAATTGTAAATGGCGATATTCTGGGGCTTAAATTGCTTCTAAAATGAGTTGAAAGGATGCTGAACTTGAAGTTCATTTGCCCAATTACATCTTTCACTTTCTTTTAAAACCCATCAATTTCTGTTTTCGTTGCTTTTTTCTTTCTTGGATCAAAAGAATAATGGACAATAGGTCACAGAAAAATTCAAATCATGGAAGTTTGATGGGAGAAGCCTTTTTGACTTAGGGAGGTTTTTAATGTATTGTTTCTAGGGGGATTAAGATGGAGACCAGAAAAGATTTGACTTAGGGGGGCATTCCAATTGTGGAGGTTCAAGTTATTGAGGCTCACCTCTACATAGATTTGTTATTCCCTAGATACAATATTCCATAAATGAATCGATCCGCAACCTTGGACTGAAATGATTACTTCGATACAAATACCACTTGCTCGTGTTTACAGAAATAAGACGAGAAGGCGAAGCAGAAAATAAATGAATTCAGCACGTTTCTTTCTGCTGCCAATAATTCTTTCCATTGCGTGACTTCGCATAAACAACGAATTCTCCAATAATGCTTCTCTGCTGAAAAATAAAAAAGTCGACTCTTTCTCAACCACCGGAAAATATCCAAGAAATACAGTAATTAAAATAATTATTCGTTTCAAGAAAATTTAATTTCTCTACAAGTAGTCAATTTCGCAATTTGTTTTTGTAGTTTTCAGTGTGTTTTTATGGGTTCTACAACGGGTGCAGTGGGAAACGATTGACTGATTTTTACACAGTCATACCGTTTTTCCAAAAATTTCAACTGGCAGCTGTTTATATAGAAAAACGTAAAAAATAATTATAGTACATTCGAGCCTTTAACAATTTCAGTTGAAAATCGAAAAATTGTGCACACGGAAATCCTAAATTTAAAAAAAATTTTTGAAACTCAAAGGCTGACATGACTGAAAATCAGTGACGGAAATTCACATTTTAGGTGAGTATCGGAAAAATAGAAATTTGGCCAAGAAATTTAAGATACGTGCCATTAACTCATTTCTAGTTTAGATTTTGATTTAGACGAGGTATTGGAAAATAGTTCTAAACATCATTGATTTGGTCTCAATTTTTGAATGTACGAGTATATATACAGTAATTGATGAGGATTTTGAAAATTCGACCTTTAGTCACATAATCAATAAAACTCCAATCATCAGACATAACTGCTGCGGAATTTCGAATATCCAAGAATTTGTTCAGTTTAAAAATACTGTAAGTCGGATTTTTTCTACTTCGCCATGTACATTTCTACGCTTTCAAAGAACACAAAACAAAGCCGCATTTAGATTATGAAATTCAAATTTACTGAAATAAATAATCTCTATGAACTATTTTGAAGATGTTTACCCATTTTTGCCACAAATCCGAAGAAAAATTGCAGGAATTTCGCATGGAACTCGTTCGATAGACGCTGAAAAACAGATGCGCTAATCAATACTCCGCCAAAGAATTGTTCAGCAATAAGGGAAGTAACCATGACAAATATTCCTAATCGAAATTTTCAATAAAAAGTAGGCGGTGACCTTTGCATTGGTAACCTTTGACAAATGCCATATTTAGTATCGCACGGCAAACAGCTCGGCGGCAGCCGCTCGAGTGACTGATGAAAAAAAAGGCAGGAAAATTATTCTTCACAGGATAAATGCATCTAGGATTAAATTATGCCACAATTTGAATACTGCGGAATATATTGGAAAAGAGCTGAGTCAAGCCATGCCACATTCAATCCAACGCCTTTCAGCAGAAGAATAAACATCACATCACCGAAAACTTGCTCATGAATTTCGTCCCAGAAAAGTCATGAAAATGATGATTCACTCAGCTTTTTCAAGCCTGTTTACAGAATTCACATCCTGAGATTAAAAAAAAAAGCCCGCAGGGAAAAGAAAGATGTGATTTAAAAAAACAAATTGAGAGGAAATCAACTAATTCAATCACCATTGTCACTAAAGCTATAACCTGAGCTTACGCCGAGCTTTAAATTACACCATTCGAGGCATCAAATTCTTGATAATATACGTTTCAAACAACAAAAAATAAGAAAGTAAATAAAGGCCTTGACACATTCAAGCCACATTTGATCCGGTGACATTGTGTCTCCCCAATAACTTTGTGGCATTGAACTGCTGTAAACTACTTTAAGAATATGGCTTATGCCAAAGGAAAATACTTTAAAATATCATTACAACAAACTAATCACAAGAGTTTATAGAGGTCGATGAATAATCTTTATTCCAATACACTTGCGGGGGATTTTTGTCATAATCTAATTCATCAAGATTTTAATGACTGATTTTCATAAGTTCTCAAAGTTTTTTGCAGGTTCAAAGCACTGCTCTTCGTTTCGTAGAATTCAAAAGTTTTGTAAAAGGCTTTTTGATTGAAAAAAAAATCTGATGAAGGGCCATCTTTTATTAAAGACTTTCCTAAATCATAATTCCAAAAGTCAGATTCTGTCCTGTGTATGTTTGAAGATTTTGGAAGTTACCCCAGAGTGAAAAAAGAGTGTGGTGTTTGAAAATTAAGTCACACTTCGTTTGGCCTCCCCAAAACACTCCCTGTTCAAGTAAAATAAAGTTTCTTTAAAATCCGGAAAATTACCACTGCAAAAGTTACAACATTTCTTTAATAAAAATATTTCCTAAAAGAATTAGAGCTTGCAAATTTCATTGATTTCATCAATTACTTTCCTTTCAGTGGAATATTTTTACGAAATAAGTTGATACAGTACTATTTTTGCATCTTCTTGGTGTATTCTACCCGCAAACAGCAATAATTCCATTAATTTTAATGAAAGCGATGAAAAATAAAAATGTTAGTTTGGTTTCCTCCGCATCGCTTCATTTTAATTTTGGTTCATCTCACTAAATTTGCGTCAGTTCTGGAATTCAAATTTCGATAATTGTTTGTCCGATTCGTGCGACATCTGTCTGGCATTTCAGCACTCAGGATTGGGCGCAAAAAAAGCTATGAGCAATAAACAATAATATCAAAATACTCTTCTTTACAATACTGTACTTTGAAGTGTCCTACTGAGTTTCACATCCCAGAAAAATACTCAATTTACCAAATATTTAAATTTAAACTCACCTTCAGTCTGCACAGAACTCCAAAGACTTCCAGTCGTTTTAAACCCAAAAATCGTTCCAAACCGCACGCTCGATAATTCTCAATCGATTGCTACGAGTGCATATTATAGTCATTCAAGTGAAAAATAATAATTTGAAATGACGCACAGGAAACTAATCAATAGTCAACGAAGCAATATTGTCGTGAGAACACAATCCTGTTCAGTATCGCTATTGAGTTTGTATGTCAGCCCACCAGTCTGGCGTGACATGTTATGTGTATAAACGGAACCTTCCAGAGAAACTCAAAAAAGGCAAACATTAAAAATAAATTCTGGCAAGGACGACACGACCTAGAGAGCGAGATTTCTAGGCTCCTGTTCCAGAACAAGGAAAAACAAAACCTATGAACCAAATCGGATTTTTCAGGACTTCAAATTATTATTATTTTTTGCTTCTAGAATACATTTCCTGCATCTACTGTATTTCGAAATTTTTTCGTGCCAACATTCGAGATTCAAGTACGTAAAATACTACTTTCTTCGCTGGAAACGAAAATTTAATCGCTTCTTCTTTTTTGTCAAGGGTTTGAAGAGTGCAAATTATAAGCATGAAATCTGTTCCCTGCTTAAAAATCAAATCATTGCGATCGTTTGAACGCGTTTAAAATGAATGCACATCGTAATTAAATAATCCTGCATACTTTTTGGAAAATGCTCAAATTATTTTTCTTCGAATGAGAGTTTGTATTTACTCTTATTTCTTTTTTGTAAATGCTTTGCTCATTATTATGACTCATTTCCGTGGGGAAAAAAGTTCCGGCAAAAACGTGCGGGTGGTTCGAAATGTTCATTTATACGGGCTTCATTGCGACAGATTCACGAATTGTATGTTCATTCAGCTTTCGAATCCTTATTTTAATGTTGAAGATAAATTAATCATTAGATCGATTTTCAATATATTTTTTGCACTTTTTGCTTTCTAGATACATGTAATAACCTTGCGAAGTCAAAACCCTCCCTAGTTCGAATTTGCGCTTGAAATTCAGGAAATTCTTGTAATTTAAATGTAATTTAACATTTACGAAGTCAAAACATTTTGGGTCTATAGCTTGATCAGATTAACTTTCAAGACCTCCTTTCCATTTAATTGGGACTACAGAATTTTAAATACTGAGAGCACCTGTTCCGGAAACACATTTTTTCTTCGTGATTTCTACAAGAAATTCGGCATATTTTAGCAGGTGGGACTTCTGCAAATAGCGAGAAGTTCCAAGAATTTGGCCATAAAATAATTTGCATTGATTGACGTATCCACAAATGAAGCCAAACTCCGTATTTTAGAAACTCTCGGGATTTCCTTTTTTTGTAGATCGAATCAATGTAATGTATCTGCGGAAGTGGGATTCGGAACTCAAGGTTTTTTTTTCTTTCAAACTTTTGACTGCTGACAAGCGGCAAATGAAAACTTTTGCATCAATTAATTACTTCGTTTCCGGGCGAAAATACCGAGAAGTCCATTCATTTATCAGCACTGATTCAAAACAACTCGATAGCATCAGTGTTACTCACAAGGTATGAATCATATCACCCATAATGTCGACCAAAATACACTTCCACTGAACACTGAAGCACTGGGTTTCTGATCAAACTAAAATTTCACTTATTTCTGTCAAACAGGGAAACGTCTTTTCTTTTTTGATTTGGCAAACTGATTATTGTTACAATATTGTCTTCCTATGTACAGTTTTTGGAGTTAATACATGGTCATTCACGCACAAGAAATATTTAAAGGAAATTGATTGAAATAAAATACATCTTTTTCTGTCAAAAAGGGATTTCTAGTAGTCGCAAATTAAATTATGATGGAATATTATCTTCCTTGACAATTTTCTAGAGTGATTCCATTGTTCGTCCCAACGTACCATCAAACTAAATCCTCGCATTTTCAAACCTTGAAAAAAAAAAACTCAAATAGATTTTTCGCGCTTCAAGAAAAACGCTATTCTGAACCGCGAATTTCTCGCAAGGACTTGGACGAAAGCGGAATTTATAGTTCATGACTACTCGGAGGACTGAAGAAACTTTATTTCTTCTCAAGAACATCAACAACAACAACACTAAATGTAATATGGAACAGCACACAGAGTCAGGTATGCGACTCAAGTTGCGGACACCCGGAGCATCGGTTCCCGACTAAGCCCCGAATGGCGGGAACCCGCTGGTTCTCACGTTTCTCACTGGGTGTAACGTATCTGCTGTGAAACGAAACGACCCAGAATTTCCCGTCATACCATCCTAAGCCACCCCCCCGGAATGATTGGAACAATATTACTGTCCCAACCTTTCCCGGTCATTTTTCAGGGTTAAACTGAATTTTTCTCTTTGAATTTTTTGAAATGGACTCTGGTGAAGTCAAGGATTGCCTTTATACCCGTTGGATAAGCAAAAAGAAAATAATTAAAACCCAGTTTTTTTATTTCTGGGGCCGATTTGTGTTATTTTGGTGAATTGCACATTGAGAGTTTCGCACCGGAAACATTTGGTCAAGCTGTGATCAAACCTTTCCCCCCACTTCAGACATAACAAGTTGTCCCAAATGTTCCGGGTTCTAGGGCTGGATCATTGGGGTGCAATTTATGGGCCAGTGGGGGAGAAGAAAGTGGAGGCCCAGGTATCAAGTTACCTTCTCATTTATTTTATTTCTCCCCATAAGAAAAAAAAAATAAACAGATATATGTTACGCCCCTGGAGGTCCAATTGCAGGAACCATAAAGTCTTCACCAGCTGAAGCTAAACACAAAACATGTGTTTGGGATTCTTGGGAAAGGAGGGGGAAGGGCAGAGGAAGTCGAGGAAGAGGAGTGGAATTTATGACCAGACGTGTATTAACCTTGACGCACCCCACAAACGCCAACTTACTTTGCCGGTGTATGAGTCTACCATGTATCTGAAACCCGGAAAGTGTGGGTGCCATCAGGGTAATACAGTGAGACCCCCACATGCGGACGCCTCGACATGGGGACGATTTGACCTGGGGACATTTATTTTTTAGGAAAAAAATCATAAAAAAGACCCAACATGAGGACATTGACTCAACCTGGGGACATTGCAGGATAAAATTCCAAAATAAATTTTAGGAAAATTGATTTTTAATTCCGAATTAACGTTCTTTGTCTACAAAGGTTGGATATTCTAGATACGTTCTTTTTAAGAAACCATGATTTCATATCATTTTCCCATCCATTCAGCTAATTTAAAAAATGCCCTATAGCACAGAGGGACTTCCGTCCAGCTCTCTTTGTGACATGGATGTTTTTTTTTCCAGATCCCAACTTTTCAATTTATTGTACAGAGGTACACTATTCAATGTTCCAAATGTTCTTAATGGTTTGAAAAGATATTCATTGAATTAAATTCAAGTGGCAACATTTTTTTTCATGAAATTCTGAAGGATGTTTCTTCCATAAAACACCAATTAAAAATTATACAATGTAAGTCTATGGGAAAACAAGATTTGACATGGGGACAATGCGACATAGGGACACTCTTGATGCACCAATTATGTCAGCATCTGGGGGTCTCACTGTACTTCCAAGCAAGGTATCCAAACTTTTTAAGAAGTAACAAAGGGCCATTAAACCCTTACACTATACAAAGGGTTATTTTCTATTTGCCAGAAAATTTGGGATTTTTGCCTATTTGCAGCTGTTTTTTTATTTTTCTGAAGGTTAACTAAGCCCAGCCAGGTGGGCTAAAGTAGGACTTTTAATGGAAAAGTAGGACTTTTAATGAGGATGATAAGCATGATGTGCTTTCATTTTCCAATGTTTGTTGGAATTTTTCTTGCATTGACCTCTAACCAGAGTTGATTCCTCATAAATGTGAAAATTAAAGTTTCAACCTTCCTGAACATATGTAAATGGCAAAGATACCAAACTAGGGGGTATATTTTTGCCCCCAGAAGATCATTTTTCTTTGTGATTATAAAAAAATTCGAAGTTTGCCTTGCACACACAATATCACACCTTTTTTATATCGTCCTAAACGGTTGATAAATTTTCAAAATGAGTCCAACTTTGCTGCTTGGAGATTAAAATTCAATCAGAAATTAAAAATTATTACCCTTAATAGTATAGTGAGGTCTGAAGAATGCCCCCGGCATTTTACTTCCCAGCTGATGAACAAAATGTCTGTAAGATTTATGCACAAGCTTTTGAACTACCAAAATCCATCAGGCAAATATGTTTGGGGTTATTACAAACTTGAAATTTCCAGAAAGGAAGGGTGTATTGATTGAATCCATCAGGTCACCAGTATTCCAGCAAACAAACAATGTATTGCAGCCACCTTGTTTTTGGTAGTGCAGCGCATATATGCAATAAGGCTTACACAACTGACAAAGCTTTTAAATATTCCAGAACAATTCAAAAGAATCAGTTGCCTGATGGAAAAAGTTATTAATTTTCTCCAGGAGCAAATTAAAAAATACTACTGATGGAGTTACATGAAAGTTTCTTCAGGGGAAACAGATTTCATAGAGCAAATGAAACAATAAATAAGAAGGCTAGAGTTATTTTCAAACTATGAGAATGTTTTGTTCAGCTGTCAGAGGGACAATCACTGAAAGTCACACGGAACTAGGACATGTTTTGTGAACATCTATTAAACTACTGTTTTGTGAGGGGGAAAAGCGCAAAAAAGTTCTTTTCAGCTTTCTTATTTTCTAAAACCTGTGCTGCTTAAAGTGATGTAATTAAAACAACACAATTCAAAATCATTCACTTGGACTCTCTCAACAACAATCTTTTGCAAAGCAATTTTCCCTGAATAATGATATTCTTTTTTTGGGTGTCATTGGGTTCCTACCCCATTCTATTGGGTTCTCTACATCAAAATTCCATCTAATATGAAATTTTTCTTGTTCCTTGAATTTTGTTGTAGAAAGAGTCCACCTGTAGTTATTGCGTTTAAAATCCCATTTTGCTTGTTTCCCATTATTTGGTTGCATCAGCTCAAAGAATTCTTTTTGGAATTTGTCTTTTTTTTATTAACACGTTTTTATTAACTTGCTTTCTTGTCTGTTTGTTTGTCTGGATCAAATTTTGCAACTCAAATTTTGCTCACTTCCTGACTAGCTAGCATGGAAGAAGTGAAATACAAATGAAATAGATGCACACCACATTTAAGGTTATTTTTTGCTTTTTGAAAACTTGGTTTTTCAGATTAATTTTTTAATCTACTAAATTTTTTTGTGCTTTTTTCTTTCTACTGTATTTCTAAAATCGACAGTGCAGTTCCAGGTAGTCCATAGAAAATTCATGAAAGTCATGGAACACAGTCGAAAGTATTATTTTTTTCCTCTTCAGTACTCATGCACTCAGATTCCCAAGCTTGTCGGATACTTCCGATAGTAAACAGGAAGTGAGTGAATCAACACCAGGAAGGGACGCATTTCTTATTAAACAAGGATAAACGATCTCTATAAGAAAACAAAAAGAAAAAAATTATTGCTGTGATTCAGCGTCCTTGATTATAAAACACCACCGATTTTTTTTTTTTGCTGCTTATTTTTTTTAGTGCTTCGCTGAGATGAGTTGAGTCATCTCTTGAACACGACACAAGACAGGACTAAAGGCTTCGAGTTAATACATTCTTTGGATTCTTTCATGGCTTCTTAGAAGTGTGTATCAAAGCATTGAAGATTAAATTTCTTCCCAAGATTCTAGAGAACGGATTAAATTCTGTTCCAGGACACAGTCCATATATGTTTTCATCCGCACTCTTTACGGCTTAAATACACTTTTTTTTGCAAATTTGACTATTGAAATGGTGTTCAGTCAATTACAGCCTTGAATGGAGTTCTGGGAAATAAATTAATTACTGCGGATTCATTTGGCCTCGTTATAGAAATGATGATGAAGTCAGCACTGGGAAATTCAGAAGGAAATATCTCATGACCTGAAAAAAAAGAATATTTTTTTATTGTTCTTCCAAGATTCATAATGGATTGTGTTGCCAGGCGTTTGTCTGGATCTCGGCCAACTTCTTGTATTTTATGAGGCACGAGGCGATAAACGAAGTGTGAGTACAGCATTGTTGTGCTGGTATTCCCATGAACATCTTCACAATGAAGGGTTTTTGAATAATTTGAGTGACTGCTGGAAGGTCAAATCATTTCCTTCATTCGTTTTCGACCTTTCCTCTGATCAGAACAACGCTTTAAAAAATGCGTTGATACATTATATCAACGCCTTGCCGATATGAGGGAAAGCGTTTCCGAACTGTTTGCCAGATTTAAAAAGAAGTTCCTATATTTCTACATTCTCCAAACCTACACAAATTCTACTCTTGCACGGTGAGATTCATTTTTGAGAAACTTATTTTATGTATAGACATCTGTACATCAATTCATCATACTGTACTGGTATTTCCTCATGTTGCTTGCATAAGGTCATTTCCACAATACCATAATTTCCTGGGTGAATGGCATATTGAATGTAATCTTTGTGACCCAAGAAGATTAATAAAAAGGTAGCTTAATGATTTTCAAAACAAAGTGAATGACAAATTGGGCAAGTGATAAATACCTTCTGCTTCAATTTTTGCTCACTTCATTGCCTTGTGCTGTGTTTTTTTTATTTAAAAAATATGTCAAATTATTATTCATGTATTTTTTGGTATTGTGAAGTATTTTATTTTAATACCTATACATATTAGTTAATTATTTTGAATCACTAAAATGTGTTGAATGGATGTGTAGGGGGGGCAGTTGTGGGAAATTTTTGTGAACTTGTGAATGCTGAAAAGTGGCAAATAAAACTTGTATATCAGTCAAATCAACAATCCAGTCAACCCCCGCATTATGGACCTCCTGCCAAAGGGATTTTTGCCAAACAGACAACCTCTGGATCCAGTTTTTCCTTCTGCCTAATGGAAAAGAATCCACCAAATGTACTTCTGTTGGCTTAAAATCAATGGTTAAAATTAAAAGATTAAATTTTTTATCTAAGGAACTTTTTGTCTAACATACAGTACTTGTATGTTAGTGCACAAATTTAGTCCATTATACAGGGGTTGCTGACTGCACATGTGATACCTTGCAATTTGACCTCCAAAAATTCATCCATGCTGCAATTTGACAGTCAAATTGGGGTTTGGATGCAGGAGTTTTGGTTGTACCTTGTGAATGCTGAAAAGCGGCAAATAAAGTTTTCTGTTCATTCATTCATTCATTCAAATTTGCTGGGAGATTAACTCACAATTTGACTTCTGTCCTGCAATTTGACCAGCTTCAGACACTTCAATAGTGTTTTTGCTCTGATCTTGCTTAATTTTTTCACAGTGTCTTGAAATCCAACCATTTGAAATTCAACCCTAGTCCAGCAATGGATTAGGATTGAGTTGCGAGATATTACCTGTATTCAAGTGCCAAACCTTATTCAATGAATTATAATTAATAAAAAAAACAGGACAAGTTTTTATGAACAGCAAAAACCGGAAGACTTTGCACCACGCAAAAAAAATAAAAATAGAATAATTCCCACCCACCAGCAAAAGCATGATGCTTGATGACGTTCGCCTCCAGTCTGTCGCGTAATAATTGCGAACGCGTCGATGCTGGTAGTGGGTGTCGCTGTCGAGAAAACCCCGTCGAGTCGTGGCACGTTATGCGACGTCGACGAGCTCCATGTGGAGGGGAAAAAAAGACATATAATTTGAAACACACGCAACAAAAAAACTACCAAAATTAAATTGTGAGACAAATATGAATGCCCCGCATATATGCACGTGATTCGAGGCAAGCATGTGAAGATGAGCGAACGAATTCATCCCCCCTCAAGAGAATTGCGTCTGATGACGACACTTCCAACCTTTTTTTTGTTGTAACAATGGATTCCTTATTTTTATATTTTGAATTTGACATTGGACTGAAGATAAGGGACCATAGTGAGTGGCAATAATAAAACTGCGTTGTTGCTTTTGTGGCGCACAAGCCACAAAGACGAATTTGAGATTCAAATAATTGACAGAATTAGCAAATTAGTACAAGAATAAAACACGGAATCCGCCGGGGAACACGGCAGGGAGCCCTTCGATAAGGACTCCAAAAGGAATAATTTGAAAGTATATTTCGAATGAGAACAATTCAACACTCTGACAAAATGAGATGCATTCACTACGTGGAGATTAGCAAGACTGTGTAGATTTTTTGGAGTTCGATATGGACGTCATAAGAATTCCACGCTGGAATTCCAACGTGGAATTCCAGCGTGTCGGACGTAAAAAGAGGGCTAGCGCCCTCTGTCCCTAACAATCATATACCATTTCTTTTTCCTTGCATCTTTTCAACCACAGTAGTATGACTTACGATTGATCGATAACTTCATGATAAATCCCCTATTTGATCTTCCTCGAAAAGTTTAATAATGCTCAAATAATGGGATTTTTCCCGAGTCAGTCCAACCCAACATCGTTTTACCTGAGAAAAATCAGCTTCAACAACGCCTGGAGTGAGTTACGTTCATTAGAATCCTGCATGTATCGTCAAATTTTACCTCATTGGAGGAAATTTGACAAAACGAGGGACGCAAAGGATTCCCTAGATATCTTGAATGAATGAACAGAAATTACAGCTTTTCCCGTGGTGAAGTATAGCATTTATTTTGAATCAGATCGATTCCGAAGGCTTGTTTTTCATTCCGAAGCCTGGAAGAATAGATTGAGACTTTTATGTGCTGGAATGCTTCAAACTGCAAATTATGCTGGAAGTTTTCCAGAAACGTGGCTCAACTACTGTAGACTTAGTGAAGTGAAAGTGGTTATACATGAAACGCGTTTAAAGAAGAAAGGGAGAAAAAAAAGAAGATTGCGGTTTTCGTTTTCGAGGGTTCGAATATATGACTGCACTGGTCATGAATACGAATTGATGAGGGACAGCACTGGTCCAGAATACGAATGTGACAGCATTGGTCAACAGTGAACGATACGAATGAATACGATTTTCGATTGTTTGAGATTTCCATTTGAATTGATCTCCTTTTTCGGACGATTCGGCTTTCAGGCATTCCGGTTGCGAGTGAACTTGCGAAAAAAGTGCATCTAACGATTCCGTCGGATTTTTGTTTCGGACAATTCGGCTTTCAGGCATTCCGGTTGCGAGTGAACTTGCGAAAAAGTGCGTCTAACGTTTCCGTCGGATTTTTTGTATTGCTCGTCGATGGCGCACGGAGGTCCATCGTCAAATCGGAAGCTGGCGAAGGTGATTGCAGGTATGTTGAACCCGAGTGATGAAATCCGCTGGAAGGTGATGCAATCTAAAATTCTGAAATGACAGAGGAACTGACCGAATTGATGAAGCGCATTCAGACAATGGATGTGAATCCCAGAAAGAGGGTACGTGATGGTGAAGGTGCGGAAATCGCGGTAACTTCGGAGAAAGGATCTAATGTGGAGCTGGATCAATTGAAAGGAGTGGAATCGCTTACCGGGGATCAACGGATTCGATTGGAGAAGTTCCTGAAGGTTCGTAACGCTATGTTTCTTCTTTTTTTTTTTTGCTAAAGTATATGTTTGAGCTCATAAGATACACATGAAAATTAAATATTAGGTTATTCAGAGTGAGTTTGTTGCGGATTCGGAGTTACGCGGCACAGAAAGCGAACTTTGTCCGAAGAAGATGCGTATAGCTGAGATTGGGGAAGAATGTGTTTTACTCGAGGGAACTGAAGTTGAGTTAAAGAAACGGATTGAGACTGAACAGCAGAAGGTTGACCAGGCGAAGAAATTACAAGAACAGGCGGATTTGGTTTTGAAAGAAGCATTTAAGCGCGTGTTGGTGTCGGATACGTGTTCTATCAATGAATCCCTGGGGTCGGGGCGTTGGTATTTGGCTGATGAGGTATCATTTTCGAAGAAGGAAGAAGGTAAGCAAGAATTTGTAAAAAGATTTTTGCTATATATGGATATTATATTGTAAATTTCTAACCCGTAAATTAGATGGGGTCGTTACTTTGCGATTCCGTGACGCGGAAATGGTGCTCGGACCAGCTGACAAAGTGCTACTTGCCTGGATTCGCGACATGAATCGCGGTTTATTACCGTTTACGGATGAGAAGATTTCTTGTGAATCTATGGCTAGTAGCGCTGTTGTTAAAGAGATGAAGGAAGGCGAAAACGAAAAAGTCGAGACAAAAGAAATCGCGAATGTAAATTATGCGCAAAGTGACGCTGATTCTGCGTGAACCGATTTCGAACTACTTGCAGATGGTAGAAGACTTTAGCTAATCGTTTCATGAGATTAATACGGGATGAATCTAAATTTTTTCATGTTTAATGTGTGATTTCAGATGTGGTCTGTAAAATTTTCATGATTACGAAGTTCGCGCCAGAGGATTGTATGCAGTATTGCAGAAATGCTTCGTGTATCATGAAGATTACCGATAGATTGCTAGATTTGCTTGGAGACTGGAGAGTTCCTTTACCCATTCCTGGGTGTGTGCTCGAGGATTACTCTTATGCGACAGATGATTACGGTTTTACCGGACCACTACAAGAGAACTCGGATCTACCTGCAATTATGATCCTCAGTACTTCAATGACTTCGGGTTTCGGAATCGGTACATGGGTGTACAGGACAAGGGTGGGTGACTCGCAATTAATTAAATGGCCAATTCCAAACTTTTCATACTTGACTAAGGGTATGGAAGTTGAGGTGAATCAGGTGCGTATCATATCTCAAATTGATCTGTTTGCAGGTTTAATTAATGAATATATTTTAACTATATATCCATTTAGATCTCAATTAGTGGCTGGTGTGTGGTTATGCGTCGGAACAGCTACTCTATGAGCGAGTTGAAAGATTTGATCACCAAGGGGCTTCATATTGGACCAAAATACAAATTTGCACAGATCTACGTAAGGACAGGAACGAATGATATAAAACACCTGTGTACT